>JASDQU010012099.1:63137-74660 GCA_032191745.1 Picea mariana | reverse complement strand
CCCCCCTCCCTACATCGCAAGGAAATAAATTGTATTGACCTAGACATGTCAAGACCTCGACTTAGACCTAGACATAGCAATACCTAGACACGACAAGACCTAGACCATGACCTAGACCTATATGATGACCATGACGTAGACCATGACATAGACTTAGACCATCAACTAGAGAATGACATAGAGTTAGACCTATATGTATCCCATGACCTAGATCTTGACATAAACCATGACCTAGACCCACCTAGCTCCATCTAAGCCTAAGCATAACCTATACTCAACCCTTAACCCCCTCCACACTTGAGCCCTATGTGCACTATGCATATAACTCTTGTTAAAATCCACACAACCCTTCCACCCACATCACCCACATCTTGGTGCTCTAACCATTTCTATATTATTGAAAACACTTTCAATCCTAACCCCTTAGGTCCTAGTTGTCCCCAGACCCCTATACATATTTATTCATAAAAATTTTTGGTCTATAATAAATTCTATATCTGTTGCATTAAGAGGACACACACGCTCTTGTGACTTGAATGCCTTGTAGTTGTTGCTCGTTTATTCCCAACAGGAACACGTGCATGTTCATAGAATGCGCACACGTTCTAGGAACACGCCCGCATTCCTGCTAGGAATTTTTTGGTGCCAAGCACACTCCACTAACACATCTATCTCAAGTCCAACAAAGAACTCTCGACATCTGCACACAAAAATAACGCGCACAAACAAGTTTTTCTTATTTTAGTCTTGTTGTTTAATTCATAGAGAATTTTGTGCTATTGCAAGACCATTGTGGGAAGAATTGGAAGACAAAATTGTCCAAGTGGAATTGGAATTGTTGTTTGTGTCTTGTTGGAATTGTAAGAAAAAATTGTCCAATTGGAATTGTTAGTTGTGTAATACCAGGAAAAATTTATCCAATTGGAATTGGAATTTTTAGTTGTCTTCTTATGTAATACCAAGACAAATTTGTCCAATTGGAATTGAAATTATTAGTTGTGGGGTGTTTGGAAGCCAATTTTTCTCTTTAAACATGGGGAACCGATGGATTCAAGAAAGAAATTCCTCGAGAAAAGAGAAACTGATCGAAATGGTAGAATAAGAAAGAGAAAAGGAGAAGTTATGTATGTCAAAGCATAATCTTTTAGAAGAGGGAAATCCAATTTCTAACGGAATAGATGCCACTATTGTTTCTCCTCCATCACCACAAGAAAAGCGTAGGAGTTCAGTAGAGACCAATCCATCTAGTATCTCATCATGACAATTTTTTGTGGATGCCCCGATGATGGAGGATTTGCTTGGAGATGATTATACAATGGATGAAATTAGAGAGGAAACCGGTGTTCAACATTGTGGTGAAGAAGTTCTTGTGTTGCAACATCTTGTTGTACAGTCAAAAATTCTAGAAACTAGTCAATCCCATGTCCACTCTCCTCCCAGATTTGATCTGCCAATGATTGAAGGGGAAATAATTGCAACATTATTAACTCCATAGCAGGGAGGTCAAGATTTCCATAATAGGGGTTCATCGTCCCTACCTATCTTGAGCTCTGTGCGATGAAGAACTCCTAAATGCATTCATGTCGATGAAAGTGGTCTAGCATCACTTGAAGGTAAGTTACCTAACCGTGCTATTCATTATGATTCTTATAAAATCATTAAAGAATATTTTGAACCAAAATCCGATGCTGCTAAATGTCAATTAATTTTGTCTTTGTTAAAATCTAGAAGTTTGACTGCTCTTAGGAGAATTTTAGGCATTAAAAAATTCAAAAGTTTAGAAACAAGTCACCATATTGTTATAAACCTTGTAGATGCTTTTCAAATAATTGGTAAGAAATTTAGTTCTAAAGATCGTAATGCATCCCGACATGTCTTGTCATAATCAATTGTTAGAAAGATCACAAGAAAACATCGTTTTCTACAACAAATATCTCACCTCAGGAAATGCAATGTCAAAACCCTTAGAAATTATTCTCATAGATGAGATAGCCTCGACACAGGTGGCCCAACAGATTTATGGGCCTTCACTGGTAGGCTACCTCGTTCTGACATGAAGTTATTTGGAACATTTAAGGGACTAGTACATGATTTCTAGAATGATAACACTAGGAATTCTTCCAACCAAAAATATGTACTAAAATTGAGAAGGGGATCTAGGACCGTGAACCCCATATTAAAAAATTTCTTGACATTAAACAGAAAAAATTGTATGACAAGGCAAGGCATCCAATGCCATATCATGGCATGTCATGGCAAGGAAAGGCATGTCATGGAAGGGCATGGCATGGAAAAGAAAGGAATGAAATGAAAAGGAAAGGAATGGCATGTCATGGAAAGGAAATGCAAGGGAAGGCATGGCAAGGAAATACATGGCATGCCAAGGCATGTCAAGGTAAGGAATGGCATGGCAATGAAATGGCATGAAATGACTTGGAAAGTCATGGAATGGCATGGACTGACAAGGCATGGCATCAAAATGACATGACAAGACAAGACATGCAATGACATGTCATGGCAAGGCAAGGCATGCAATGGCATAACATAGCAAGGAATGGAATGACAAGGTAAGGCATGCAATGGCATGTCATGGCAGGGAAAGGCATGCCATGTGATACACAAATGATCTTTTAAATACTATGGTTAAGTTTATGCATGAATTATTTTACCATTTAGGATTTAAAGAGAAGAATATTAATGAAAGAAGTTGCAGCAATATAAGAAGTAAAAACAACAAACCATAACACCAAGATTGATAACAGAGTTCGACACAATTTTTCCTATGTCTCCATGCCTTTGTCTCAGTGGGGAAGGCTTCTTATTAATCTTCAATTCTTTGAGAATACAAAATAAAGGCTTACATAACAGCTCCCGAAACCACCTTTCAGATCTGCAACTTCTGGACAGAAACAGACATCACCATTGGCTAGAAAAAGAAATTATGATACTTTTGAGTATGAAGTCGGCTATGCTTGGCTCGAAATCTTGGGATATGGAAGAAATTTTCTGTTCAGCTAGCTAGATGAAAAAACAGAATTCATATTAAGACTCCCCTCGAAATTCTACAACTTTTGAGTATAAAGTCGACCTGCTTCTGAACAGTCCCTCGTGACCTCCCCTCAGCATGAATTCCAATGCTGCGCTCTATCAGATCCGTACAGTCTATACAGTCTCCATTTGCGTGCCAAAATAAACTATTTTTTCTTTATTTTCATGCCCAACTAAATAAGCCAGACTCCACCAAATTTAGCGAGAGTTAGCCAACTTAGCAACAGTTAGCCAGATTTAGCGAGATTCCGCTAGATTTGGATGATCTCTGCTAGATTTGGTGGTAACCGTTAGATTTGGAGGAACCACCAGATTTGGCCTTCTAGAAGGTTGCATGTGTCACTTCTGTACAGTTCCACGTGTCACTTTTTTATTGGGCCAAATCACCTCTAAAAAATCCAAAAATGATTGACACGTGGCATGTCCTGGTGATGCCACATGTCATGCTAATGCCACCATGACATCATGCTAACATCATCATGATGTACTGTTGAAATCATCATGAAATACTATTGACATCATCTGTTGTACTACTTACGTCATCCATTGACTTTGACCTGTTGAGTTTGACTTTTTTGCATGTTTGACGTGAACTTCAAATCACAATAAATTTTGCATATAGACTCCATTTTCAAAAAACAATATATGGTCAGAATCAACACGATGAGCCCTACACGATGGAGTTAGTTTCATACAATTCCAAGAACTTTAAAATTTTGGCCTTCCTGGATCCATTTGGATCACACCTCCCCACTAAGACCTTTTGGTCCTCCAAAAGGGTATTAACCAGTCATCAAGTGCGGGATAGGCCTCCCCACTTGTCCTTTGTCTTTAAACTCTGTCCTGTGCATATGTCACGTCATAATCAATTGCATAATAACCATGACAATTGAAAGCATATTGTTAGCCACTTGAACTTGTTCACATCTTACTGAATCCACTACCATCCATGTAGAAAACATTAGCAGTGATAACATCAGAAATATGGCTAAAAATGAACCAATATGTTTGATGTGCTTGCACGATATTAAATTATCTTGAAGCAAAGTATGATTGAACTCCCATACTACAACCATCTCATGTTCATGCTTAAGATCAACTACTTTAATTGGCACAATTATAGGTGTATTGCTTGCATAAGCTGCCTTCTTTAATTGTTCCATTATTAGAAGAGATTGATTTGATTTTATGTGATGAGCATGTATAACATATTCTGTCCCTTCTTTAATTAAGTGATATTGATTTTGTTCCCTGTAGAATATTGTTTTGCGATCATATAAATAAGTTTTGCCTAAGACCATTCCAAATGTTTCTAGTGACACCACATCACATATTACTTCATCCACATACTTAGATGTAATTGAAAACTTTATGATGCATTAATTTGTTATGGGATATTTGTGATCTTTGTTTATCCAATTTAATGAATAGGGGTTTTGATGCATCTTAGTGCTTAATCCCAATTTATTAACCACTTCTTCTGAAATTAAGTTAGATTGAGATCCTCTATCTATCAATGTATCGATCTTATTATGTTTCATTAATATGAAACAATTTACTTCTAGAATCATAACCATCACCAATTTTACTTGACAAACCAATTGTTGTGATCTTAGACTTATCTCCTGAATCATACCCCAAGTCTATTGGTCGTGTTGCTATTGCAACTTTTTTCCTCCCTTTCCTCTCTTTGAACCACTTTGGTCTCTTCTTTGGGTGCAATTGCTAGCAATTCTCATCATTGTGCCCTTCTTTATTGCAATGGTTGCAAGAGAGACTCGTTTCCTTCACTTTTGTTGAATTTTCTTTCTTCCCATTCGCTTTTCCTTTGCCATCCTTCTTTGAAGATGATTCCCCTGATACACTAACTCTATTTTTCCTTGCTTCAATATACGTTGCTTGAAAAGATACCTCATCAAGATTAGTAGGTCCAAACATAAATACAATATTACAAATATAAGAAGGACAACCTCCTATATACTTCATAAGAGTTTTTTGTGTAGTCAATGGAACATCTAACATCAAATCCATCTTACGAAATTCATATGTATATTCCTGCACTGGCTGTCCTTTTCTTAACTTAAGACTTTTCCATTCAATTAAATCCTTTTCTTTATATCCCAATGGATATAATTGTTTTCTAAGTGTGAAAATAAAATCATGCCACGATGGAAAAAGATTACCAACTTGCCGAGTTCCATGTTGCATGTTACTCTTCCACCAGATGAGAGTTGTGCCTTCAAGATGAAGCGATGCCAATCCGATTTTGGTTGCATCATCTTTGATTTGTTGCACATTAAAATATACCTCCATTTGTCTAACCCGATTATCAAGTTTTGCAGCATTAACTTCGCCATCATACATAGGCAAAACAAAATTTACATCAATTTTAAGTAATGGAATATCAGGCTTATGTTTATGAGAATGTTTTCTTGGACTAGAAGTTGAACTTGTATTTGAAGAAGTAGAAGAAGACGATGGAGATGAAGGAGGAGATTTAGGAGTGTCCTCTCCTTCTTCACTTTTTTCTTGATTTGAACATTCCCCTTGAACCAATCTCTTCTGTTCCAAGTAATAATCATACAATACTCTTACCATCTCCAACATGGAAAAGAAAGTTCTTTGAAACTCTCTTTTGTTTTGAGAAATTCCTTCTTCTGATGCCATCTTCTCACTTTGAGATGTCCTCTTTCTTGATGCAATCTCAGGATCTCCTTCTACAAGCTCTCCTTCACCACGACTTAGCTTTTCCCTAGTAATCATGCAAACTCAAACAACCAATTGTCAACCTGCTCTAATACCACTTGATCCGAAAATGATCTTTTAAAGACTATGGTTAAGTTTATGCATGAATTATTTTACCATTCAGGATTTAAAGAGAAGAATCTTAATGAAAGAATTTGCATCCATATAAGAAGTAAAAACAACAAACGATAACACCAAGATTCATAACGGAGTTCGACACAAGGGATTCTTATTAATATTCAATTCTTTGAGAATACAAAAGAAAGGCTTACATCACAACTCTTGAAACCACCTTTCAGATATGCAATTTCTAGACAGAAACAAACATCACCATTGGCTTTAATAGGAAATTATGAGACTTTTGAGTATGAATTCGGCTATGCTTGGCTCGACACCTTGGGATCTAGAAGCACTATTATGTTTGACTACTCAGATGAAAAAACAGAAGCCATATTTAGACTCCCCTCGAAATTATGTAAATTTTTAGTATAAAGTGGACTTACTTCTGAACAGTCCGTCGGGACCTTCCCTTGGCATGAATCCCAATGTTGCACCTTGTCATATCCATACAGTCTGTATAGTCTCGATTTGCGTGCAAAAAAACTATTTTTCTTCATTTTTGTGCCCTGCTAAATAAGCCAGACTTCGCCAAATTTAGCGACAGTTAGCCAACTTAGCGACAGTTAGCCAGATTTAGCGAGATTCTTCCAAATTTGGAGGATCTATGCCAGATTTAGCCTTCTAGAAGGTTCCACGTGTCACTTCCATACAATGCCATGTGTCACTTTTTTATTGGGCCAATTAACCCCGAAAAAAGTAAAAAATTACTAACACATGGCATGTCCTGGTGCTTCCATGTGTCATTCTGACATCATCATGATGTACTGTTGACATCATCTGTCGTACTGCTGACATCATCCGTTTACTTTGACTTTTTTTGCATGTTTGACTTGAACTTTAGATCATGATAGCTTTCGCATACAGACTCCATTTTCGGGAAAACATATATGGTCAGAATCGACATGGCGAGCCCTACGCAATGGAATTGGTTTTTTCCAATTATGAGAACTTTGAAATTTTGGCCTTCTTGGATCTATTTGGATCACTGTGGCATGGCTTGGAAAGGCATGGCATAGCTTGGAAAGGCATGGCATGTCATGGAATGACATGTCATGACAAGACAAGGCATGCCATGGCATGGCATGGGAAGGGATGACATGGAAAGGAAAGACATGCAATGGCATGGCAAGGCATGGCATGGAAAGGCAAGGCGAGTCATGGCATGGCATGGAAAGGCAAGGCATGGAATGACATGGCATGGAAATGCATGGAAAGGTAAGGAATGGCATGGAAAGGCAAGGCATGACAAGGCATGGCATGGAATGACATGGAAACTCAAGGTAAGGCATGGCATGGCTTGGAAAGGCATGCAAAATTTTTCACCTAGACTTAAAATGTCATAAACACTTCATTGGATGGAAACGAACTTTGTTAAATAAAGTTAAGTCATATGTATCTAGAAAAAAAAGTTTTTTATTTCTTGGAATGAGACATGTTTCTTTTTTTGTTATTCTTGTTTTATTGCAATCCACTTTTTGATTTGAATTTTTCCTTGCATAATGTTATGGAACGTTATATTTATTGTTGTATAGGTTAAAATGGGAAGCTACATGACAAGACATGCAAGGAGGGATTAGTCTATTTTAGATCATAGTTGTGTTCTAGGGATTTGTAAATGTAGCAACCTATATTTTGGCCTTAGAAGGTTAGAACTTTGATCTTTACTTATCTTAGTGATTCATTTCTTAGTATTTGTTGGGATTATTTAAAATGATATAGACATTTGATATGTATACATTTGGACGCATGTCCATGTTGTGGGATATTATTTTTATTGTTATATGTTTATGATGATCATAGCTATGTGATTTGTTTAAGTATGCAAATTGAAATGTGGAACTTTGGAGCTTCATGTACTACCCATATGTGCGGTATTTCTTTCCTTTAATATGATTGTCAAGACCATTTAGGTAAGTCACATTTGTTTCCTCAATATTTCTTTAGTGTATACTACTAATTAAATGTTTTGTTAAATTTTACTAGTTTGGGGGTCTTTAAGTCAAGTAACCAATAATATATATAGAAAAATAATATGATGATGATATGATGATGATGATGTTTTAGTAATTTTGAGGCATCCTCTTTTGTATATGATAATTTCCTTGAAAGTAGTACTTTAAGGTGGACTCAAGTGTCATCCATCAACTTTGAGTGCTTTGGTGCCTTGTCCATCGACCATCTACGTCCAACAAGTGCACCCAAGTGTGTCTAGTGCATTGACAATTAGTTTAACTTTGCCAATGTTGAAGGAAATGTATGCCCTACCCATAAATTTAGGTAATGATAACCATTCATTTCTTATGAATTTAACACTTAGCAATATTTTCCACCATAAGAGATTCGTTAATGCTTAACGAAAGTATTTATAATCACTTTAGAAAAAAAATCATACAATCATACACTTTCAAATTCATACACTCATCAACATAAAATGCAGAAACAATGAGATGAACATAAAAACATGCCATGGAATGTGTGTGTGTGTGTATATATATTCAACATCGTCTAAATTGTACATTTTTTACAAAATGGCACTTCGTTCCCAATATACAAAATGACAACAAGTTCCCTAACATGGAAAACAACCATATGGTGGCCTATATACGTAATGGCAGTAATTGGTCAATCATTGACCACTGCCACCCTCGCCACCCTCAAGAGAATCCTGAAAATATACATTTCTTCTCTTTCTTGAGGAAGCACCTTGAGTGGTTCTGGGCCTGGGCGTGCTTCGTCGCTCCGAATACTGTACAAAGAAAAAACATTGTTATAAGTTTTTTTCCTCAATGAATTAAAAGACATAAAAAATGATACTTTGTAATTTAACCTAAGACAACTCAGCAGATATGGTACTGATAATCGTGGGGGTGTTACCCTCCTCCACGACCCCAATCTCTTAGTGATGCCACCCTGCATCAGTTACAAGGATCAAATACAAAAAATTAAACAAATATGCGTAAAATCAAATTCATGATACATAAAAAATATCATCAACACATTATCTCACCGTGAATATCTCGAGCCTCGATGGAGAGTCACTGGAAAGTGGAGTGCTTGGATGTACAACCTGCTTTGAGGAAACCTCTACTATGGAAACCTCGGTGGATGGGGCTGATGGAAATGGTGGTGGGGTTGGGTGGCAATATACATGTGCACCCACTCTGGATGGATGATATGGAAGAGGTGGTGTGGATGGGTGGCCTGTGGGTGAATCCATGGATGATGCATGGAATAAGACAGATGTTGGGGGTGGGAAATGATGGACCCCCATAGGCTGTTGAAGTGATGGGAACCCCCTTGGACTAGAGTAAGCTAACCAATAAGAAGATCCCAAGTGCCCAAGGAGTGTAGTAGTACTATAACTAGGAAAACTGTTCACAACTTGCATACATATTAATAATATTGAACTATTAGTAACAAATAGTAAAATTAAAAAATATAAACACAAAAAATTTGAGATCTGAACGATATTTAACTCTACACATGATACCTGCGATGCAGGTGACTTGTCCATCCCAATTGGACATTCCCTGACATCGCCTAGTCCCATATCCTGTAGACAGAAGAACATTAAAAATTTGAGGATGCCATCAAATAAAAAAATGACTATGGTGAATTTATCAAATGTGACACATACCTGTGTATGGGATATGCCCAATGAGAAGGTTGCCTCTACTGTTGCATCAATGGTGGAGATAGGCATTGATGCATCCATGGGCATAGAGGGTCTGCTATATGGATGTAACAACTGCAAAACAACATACAACAAAATATCAATATAAATACACATAATACAAAACAAATATACAACAATTAAGAACATAGTGATGGTTAAGATACTAGCCTCCTCCATTAAGCTATGTTGTACACTAGCCTCCATAGGCCCATAGTTAGTCTACCCACATCTTGAGAATTTGTGAGGTTCACATGGACAACTGCTATGTCCATGTGCCCTCTCTTCACTAAACTATGTTGTGTAGGGTGAAGCTATGACCCCTCTATCAATGTCATTGGTAGTCAACTCCTGCCGATATAGTGCAACAAAGATGCCATGTCGCACTAAACGCCTGGTCAATGATGAAATAACTCACTATACATGTTGCATGCTCTCTACAACAGGAGGATGATGGGCAGGGTGGTCAGGCCTTCGCCTGATGGGACGAGTGTAACATCCCTAGCCACCCAGGGCGGGCCATGCTACTCCATAAAACGATCTGATACCAATTTGTAACATCCCTAGCCACTTAGATCGGGCCATGCTACTCCATAAAACACTCTGATACCATATTGTAACATCCCCATCCTTATACTGTTGGGATATGCCGCACAAAAACACTTGCAAAGTTGTATACCAAAATAAACATACAAATATTCTACAAATGCATAGAGTCATGTAGAAATAACAGTAAAATATGCATGCAACATACACAGGAAAAACTCATAAACATAAACACATGTATAAATACAAAGCATGTAAATTAAAACACATACTTATCTTTGATAGAATACCACCAAATACGTGCAGACCTTCCACGAACCTCCCAGCCTTAGACCACGCTGCTCAAAACTCTCAGCAATGGGTCACCCTCGAGCTAGGACTAAACTCCACCCGGGTAAAGGGATTCCAATACAGGTTGAGGTTACACAGTTAGGAAGAAGGATTTCATTACAGGTGCCAACTCAAACTAACAACCTACAACCTCTCATTCCCCACATTCCTATCCCACCCCAAGAAGTGTGCCCCTTCTCTACTCAACAGTCCTTCGGCTGCCCCACTTCCCTTCTAGTGATTCAGTAACAGGTCAGACATGAAGTCTCAAATCTCTGTAGCTTTAGTTGGGATCCCTCAAGAAATCAGTTCCTCAGAAATTCTCTCATCTGGAGAGAGTTTCTCACGGGCTTGAAAACCCGCCTCTTCAGTCCATGGGTCGGAAAACCTACCTCTTCAATCCAGCTCTTAAGTCAACCATGTACAGGTACAGGTGATGGCACAAGTGATGGAAACAACAACGTTCAGGTAGAGAATAGTAATGGCAACAACAACATTCAGGTAGTGAATAGTATTGACGAGGGTATGGAACAATACTTTCTTGGGTCAGTACAGGGCGTTGTTCCTAACAAGAAGTACGGGTTTATGCTCAAGGCATGTGTGTAGCATGGAGAGGTGCCAAAACATGGAGATAGTGGTTGCCTGAATGAATCATGAGAATCATAGAGTGGATCGTGAGACTAGATGGAATCCCCACCCCCCCCTCACGCACTAAGGCCACACTCTTTGTATTCATGTCCCAAATTGGACACTTGGCAGGATGAGAGACACTTTGGTCCACTTGTTCCCATTCTCAAAACTTAGGATAAAATATTTATCATCTCCTTAGTATTTAGGAATATACATTATAATACTCCTTAGGGAATAATCCCTCTAGCTTAGCCCCTTTCCTAGGCTCTTATCCCCCCCCCTTTCCTTTCCTAGTGGAGTTTAGTCCCCCATACTCTTTTATCGTGGTCAGTCTACACACAATGATGTATTTTATTAATTATACAAGTGTTTACATATAAAAAAAAAAAAGGCTCACTAGCCTTTAGCATCTAGGCTCTCCTACATAATAA
>JASDQU010012099.1:22708-40226 GCA_032191745.1 Picea mariana | reverse complement strand
CCAAGAACATTTGCAGTCTTTTTTGGTGGCCTAGTTGGGTTCCATACCAACAAATGTTCCCCGTTTATTGTCAATTTCCTTGAGGGAATCCAAAGACTAAAAAGCTAATGGAAGGCAAGGTAGAATGGCCCATACTCGTAGTATAGTATTAGGCTCCTTCGTGGGGTTGAAGTCAATAGACCAGGGTTTTATTATGAGTCCAGGGTCGATGCTTATGTTCCATAATTTTGCGGAGGGGGATCCACAAAATTAGATTTTCCTCCTGTCTCAAAATCGTTCCTGAATGAGTCATGACTGTGTGAGGGTGGGGGATGAGAGGGAACCTGCAATTCTTGGTCCTCGCATTCGATGGCAGAAGGGGTGGGGGGAAATATGTGTGAGGGGATGCTTGTCTGAATGTGACCCACATACCTATGATCGGATCGAGGGGACTGCAGGACACAACTTTCCGCATGTTCAAAATATACGAAGGATCCAGGCTGAGCGTCAAAGGGTAAGTCTCAGGAAATACATTACTTGAATTTGGACAGAGAGGGGAAGGCCTTCGTACACGTGGGAGAGGATTCATAGTCCACCAAATCGTCTCACTCCATAATTTTGGCTGGGGGTTAATGCCTCCGCATGTGTGGAGAACCAACGGGGAGGGAAATATGGATGAACAATGCTAGGGAGGGGACAAATATAGGTGTCCGAAGAAGTGGGTAGGATCCTGTGCCCTCTGTGCCCGCGATTATGTGCGCATCCAAAAGAGTAACCATATAGCCCCCAAATCTTATCGAGCCAAACCATTCAAGATGTTTCTTTATATATATATATATAGTTGATATTGGAATATTTTACTTTAGGTGGACATTGAAATAATTTGTTGATGATAAACATTGAAATATTTTTTTTAAATGCCACATGTCAACTCATGTTCAACACTTAAGAAATTACACATCTATCTAATCTTGGGATGTAGAAAGCACCTAGCTATGGAATAACATTTTTGTTGGTTTTGGAGATTGATTATCTTCTTGATTCAAAGGTCTTTTTTTTCAGCCGTGTTTATACCCCATGAAGACTATACACCCCTCCACGCAGGGGGTTTGCAAGAGGGGATTTCCCCCCCTGTGGGGTCCAGGGGCCAGCGGGAGTTCGGGGGAAAATCCCCCGAAGGAAAAAATGCCTTGTAAAATATTGTAATTTCGTAGGCAATCTGGACTGTTCATTATAAGGTCGCAAATCTGACAGTAGAAGTTATTTTTAGGGATTTTTTCCCTATAAGGAAACCCTGTTTTATGAGGGAATTGTATTACGACTGTGTATGTGTGTGATTATTTTATTCTGAGAGAGAAGACTATGAGATAAAGAAGAGGAATTTACATCGGGTGTGCAATAGGTTGTATCGGTTCATTTTGTTGGATAATAAAAAGGAAGGACTTGGCAATTTCTCTGGTGGATGTAGCCCACACTGGGTGAACCACGTATATCTGTGTCTCTATTGTATTGTGTATCTTCTGTGTTTTATTTCCACATTCGTATTATTTTATTGCTACGAGATCCTATTTTTCTAACAACTGGTATCAGAGAGAAAGGTAACTGACAGAAAAAGAGGGTTCTTGGTTTGAGTGGGAGCAATGGCGGAAGATAGAAAATTCAGGGTCGAGAAATTTAACGGCGAAAACTGCTAGTTATGGAAGATGCAGGTGGACGATTATTTATATCAGAAGGAACTAATATTACCATTGGGTGGAATAGAAAAGGAACCGAAGGCCATTAAGGATGAAGAATGGAAGGTTCTTGACATAAAGGCTCTAGGAACGATATGACTGTGCATGGAAGCTTCGGTGGCTTTCAATATTTCAAAAGAAAATATAACGAATGAGATTATGGACACATTGGCTAAACTGTATGAAAAACCCTTGGCGTCCAATAAGGTATTTCTAATGAAGAGATTATTTAATATGAAGATGTCAGAAGGTGGGTCTCATGCAGACCATTTAAATGAATTTAATACGGTTACTAATCAACTAAGTTTTGTAAAAGTGGACTTTGATGATGAGGTCAGGGCTCTTCTAATCTTGTTCTCATTGCCAGAAAGCTGGAATGGCTTGGTCATGGATGTAAGTAACTCTGTCTATGGTTCAAACACTCTAAAATTTGATGGTGTTTTTGGTGTTATCTTTAGCGAGGAAATGCGAAGGAAAAGAACAAGTGAGACATCAGGTAATGCGTTGACTGTGGAGAACAAGGGAATACAAAAGGATAGAGGATAAGGCTCAAGGAACCATGGGAATTATAGGAAGGGAAGATCCAAATCCAGACTGGGAAATATAGAGTGTTGGAATTGTGGGAAGAAATGACATTTGAAGAAAGACTGCGTAACTCCAAAGAAATAAAGAGATGGACAGTAGGAGAAAAATCAGGAAGAAAATGTAATAGGTGATGTGTTACAAGATGCTTTGATTCTTTCTGTAGATAATATTTCTGAGTCTTGGGTAGTATATTCAGGGGATTCATTTCATGCCAAACCCCATAGGAAGCATTTTCTAGATTATGTTCAAGGTGATTTTGGACAGGTTTATTTGGGTGATGATGCACCATGCAAAATTGTTGGAATGGTAAAGGTACAAATAAAGCAAAAGAATGGAAACCAATGGTTGTTGAAAGAGGTAAGACATGTTCTAGATCTAAGGAAAAATATAATTTCAACTGGGCAGTTGGAAAGTGAAGGTGGTATATCTATATTCACAGATAATGCGTGGAAGGTCACCAAAGGATCACTGGTGATAGCAAAAGGAGAGAAGGTAGGTACATTGTATTTATGTACTGGTAATATTGACTCTTCTATCTCTTTAGCTTCTACAATAGTGGATACAACACTGTGGCATCATAGGCTTGGACACATGATTGAGAAGGGGACGTAGATACTTCACAAAAGAAATTTGTTTCCAAATATTGAACAAATTGATTTGGATTTCTGTGAACACTGTGTTTATGGAAAACATAAGAAAGTCAGATTTCTCAGAGTTGGAAAGGTAAAGAAGAATGAAAAGTTAGAGCTTGTGCATACATATGTATGGGGACCAAATCAGGTATCATCTCTTAGTGTCTCTCGTTATTATGTTACATTTATTGATGATGCAACTAGAAAAACTTGGGTTTATTGCATTCGACACAAATATGATGTTTTTGATACTTTTAAGAAATGGAAAGCTTTGGTTGAGAATGAGACATGAAAAGGTTGAAGTGTCTCATATCAAACAATGGAGGTGAATACTGCAGCAAGGTGTTTCATGATTATTTTTCATACCATGGGATTCGTAGAGAGAAGACAGTTCTAGGAACACCACAAGAAAATGGTGTGTCAGAAAGGATGAACAGGACAATCATGGAGCGTGCAAGGAGTACGTGATTGCATGCAAGGTTTCCCTCACAATTTTGGGAAGATGTTGTAGACATTGTTATTTACTTGATAAAAAAAGGACCTTCATGTTATTTGGATGGTGGTATTCTAGAGGAGGCATGGACAGGTAAAAAGGCAAACTATTCATTTCTGAAGACTTTCGGTCATGAAGCATTCATCCATATTGATAAAGAAAATAGAACAAAGCTTGAAGCAAAATGCAAGAAGTGTACCTTTATTGGATACGGTGTTAATGATTTTGGTTATTGTTTATGGTATTATTAAAATCACAAAATTATTAGGAGTAAAGATGTCATATTCAATGAGAAGGTCATGTATAAAGATCAGTTGCAGGGAAGGAAACAGGAAAAAGAAAAACCATAATAAACAGTGCTTGATGAAATCACTGAAAAACAAATTCCAAAGGTACCAGAAAATCAAAATTTACAACAATAGGAGCAACATGTACCTCAAAGTTCTGCAGGTATTGTTAAAAATATACTAGGCTAAGTAGACCCCCTGAATGATACTCTCCTTCATTGTTTTATTTATTGTTGACTGATTCTGGTGAACCATAAATTTATGAAGAGGAAATGTAGGTGGACACTAAAAGGAAGTGGGAGCAAGGCACGAAAGAGGAAATTGATTCCTTGGTAAATAACTATAATTGGGACTTGGTTAAGTTTCCTATAGGAAAATGAGCATTGTAGAATAAATGGGTTTACAGGTTGAAGGAAGAACATGGAGGAAAAAAACAGTACAAGGCTAGACTTTTTGTAAAGGGGTTTTCAGAAAAGAAAGGTATATATTTTGATGAAATACTTTCTCCTATTGTTAAAATGACTTCAATTAGGACTATTTTAAGTCTTGTGGTAGTAGAAGATTTGCATATTTAACAGTTAGATGTAAAAACAACTTTTCTCCATGGGGATTTGGAGGAAGATATTTATATGTAGCAGCCACATGGGTATGAGGTAAAAGGGAAGGAGAATTTGGTATGCAGGTTGAAGAAGAGATCGTATGGCCTAAAGCAAGCTGCAAGGAAATGGTATTTTAAGTTTGACAGGTTTATGACAGAACACAGTTATAGTAGATGTCATTTTGATCAGTGTGTTTATTTTAAAAGGATAAAAAATGGAAGCTATATTATCTTGTTATTGTATGTAGATGACATGCTTGTTGCAGGGTCTAATATGCAGGATATAAATGTTATCAAGAAGAAATTAGCTAATTCAATTGCGATGAAGGATTTGGGTGATGCAAAGAAAATCCTTGGCATGAGAATAACAAGAGACATAAAAAATCGCAAATTGACATTGTCTCAAGGTGAGTACATAGAGAAGGTGTTGGAGAGGTTTAGAATGTAGAATGAAAAACCAGTTAGTACACCTTTGGCCAAACATTTAAAATTATATAAGATATACCATCTCACCATTATATTTCTCATACATTGAAACTTAGTGCCAATGGGAAGTCATATGGAATGAAACTCCAAAGTCTATCAATCATGCACTTTGGCCTACATGGGTTTCCAAAGCTGCAACAAAGGCATATCCACCATCCTCATGAGAATAATTTTTAGACTCATTCTTTTCCTTCTTATTATTCTTCTTCTCTTCCTTGAAGTCCCCTCTAAAAATCTTTACCTTGCCTCAATTCCAACATCTTGCCTTAGACTGTCCAGGAGTCTTGTGGCTCCCACGAGATTTGGATATACCTTTTTCTCTCTTCTTTCCTTTCTCCTTCTATCTTCCATGAACAACCAAAGCCTCATTGGTGGATTTTGAAGCTTTTCTCCTCACCTCCTTTGAGAGTAAAGAAAATATGACATCATTAAGCAATAATGCCTTCATGATGCTTCCAATGGCCACTACTAGGTTATCCCTTGAGTATGGAAAATAACACAAAAGGGTCATACAATGGTCCTCCTCATTCATCTTCACTCTGATTGAGATCAATTGGGCCACAATAGTATTAAATGCATTCAAGTGCTTGACTACAAAATCACCATCACCCATTCTCAAGGAAAACAACTTTTTCCACTTAAAAAGTTTATTAACAATGTATTTAGTCTAATACAAGCCCCCCAACTTCTTCTAGAGAGTTTATGTGGTTTTTTCTTCAAAAAAGTTCAATAATACCAAATCGACCAAACATAACCTATTAAGGATTTTTTGCTCTCTCCAATACCACCCACTCTTCATCTATCATACCAATGGGTTTGGTTCCTTATACCGCAACCCATAGATATCGGTCTATGATAAAATCCTCCATATTGACCTTCCATAACTTAAAGTTAGTGCCATTAAACTTCACCATTTCTAATCTAGGGGTACTTTCCATTTGCTTTCAACAAGATTTCTTTCTGCGTAAACTCCCACTTAAACAATGATTAGATAAAAAAACCTTGTCTCTAACACCTTTGAACCGAGATGATCAAGATGTGATACCAAATGAAAGGAAGAAAAGGCTTAGAATATGATTCCTACACTATATATGAGAGAAGAATGTGCATAAACTGAAAAAACAAAAACAAAAAACAATTGCAACAAAGAAATAAACAACAAACCATAGACAACACAATTTCCTTGGGAAAACACTTCTGAGAAAAAAAACCCACACTCTAAAGAACATTCAATGTATCATTCAACATCTGATTGGTTACAATACATAGTCTCTGCACTCTCAAGAAGAGTGTTTGAAGTAGTAGCATAATTATGCAGAAATTTCTGCACCATAAGGGTAAGATAAGACTCACATTCTATGATTTCCTCCAGCCTTAGCACTCAATAAATAGGAATAGTAAAACCATACACCATTTATGGTTTACCATTTTTTCATACTAGAAACCACCAATAGGTTATTCCCTACCACTACTCTGCAAGTATTCTTTGCTCTACTACAACACTGCAAGTATTCTTTGCTCTACTACAACACTGTAAGTATTCTCTACTCAACTACAACACTGTAAGTATTGTCTACTCACCTACAACACTACAAATATTCTCTGCTTTACTACAACATTGCAAGGTGTATGACACACAAGTCCCAATAAAAACAATGTATATCTCTCTACAATATATACTATCTAAAATTGTTATAGTGATTTCATAGTCTCTCTTTATTATATATATATATAGGTAGACTAGATTGAGCATTGGAGTAGAGAACACCAGATCTACAAGTCAAGTGGTTCGGATAATGGAAGTGATTGATATGGGAGTAACGTGCCATTCATTTATGGCTCGATTCCTATCTATTCCGGAGCCAGAGTTAAATGACACTAGGAGGGAGAAGAAACATGATGTGTGGAAAGAACTACAACAAAGTCTTTGTGAACAAAATTTATTTGTGGCCTTCAATGCCATTTCCATGCATACCAAAGCCTAGATAATGACAACAACCACCATCTTGGATGCCACATATCAAGGCGTAGTTCCACATATTCAACGATCTATCCTACACTTCACAATTAGAGCCACACTATAATGTTTGGTTTATTATAATTTCAGGTAGTGTGAGAGGGTAGGTTGTTAGATGTAGAAAATATAAAAATCAATAAATTGAATCACTCAAAATTTATTATTTTAAATTGATTTTAATACACTAAAAAATAACAAATATGGAAAGAAAATTTACCTACACAAAGATTAATTAAATCCCATTTTGAACTAAAACATATAAAATTGTAAAAATTGAAATATATCTCTCTATATTTTTTTAAAATCGAAATAATACATGTTTTTAGAAATTAAATAAATTTGAAATCCTCTCAGTTAGCAGGTACTAAGTATGGTGTAAAATTATTTCAATGTTAATTAAACCAAGCAATAGAAGCCTCAATGGTAGAGGGATCACTATAATTAATGCATGTAGGCAATGTGGCCCCCTAGTCAAGTCAGTGGATAGAGTTCAACACAAATCATCTGGTAGGTTGAACGTTGATTTTGAAGAGGTAAGAGAGTTATTAGAATGTTTACAAAAGTATTTCTGACATCTACAAAGATTAATGAAGTTTCAAATTTGGACTTTCATGATGTGTTTTCATGCTCAAACCATGTTTAGGTGCACAAACTATAATTTTGTAATTTTTTAACCAATTTATGTTTTAATGAGCATGCATATTAGACTCCTATTTGCATGTCTAACATAGGTTTGTATTTTAAGGCATTGAAGGTATCTCTTATTTATCTATTTACTATTTTTTTTTTTAAATTACTAGTGTGCATAACTCCCACGAACCTCCCAGCCTTAGACCACACTGCTCAGAACTCTCAACAATGGGTCACCCTTGAGCTGAGACTAAACTCCACCTGGGTAAAGGGATTCCAATCCAGGTTGAGGTTACACAATCAACAAGAAGGATTTCATTACAGGTGCCAACTCAAACTAACAACCTACAACCTCTCATTGCCCACATGCTTGTCCCACCCTAGGAAGTGTGCCCCTTATCTTCTCAACAGTCCTTCGATTGCCTCACTTTCCTTCTAGGTCTTCAACAATAGGCCGAACATGAACTCTTAGAGCTCTGTAGTTGCATTTGGGTTCCCTCAGAAAATAAATTCCTCAACAATTTTCTTATCTAGAGAGAGTTACTCACGGGCTTGAAAACCCGCCTCCTCAATCCACGGGCCTGACAACTCGCCTCTTCAATCCATCTCTTAAGTCAACCAGGTACAGGTACAGGTGATGGAAGAAACAACATTCAGGTAGATAACGATAATGGCAGCAACAACATTCAGGTAAGGAACAATATTTGGCAAGGGTATGGAACAATACTCGCTCGGGTCAGTACAGGGCGTTGTTCCTAACATGAAGTACGAGTTTCTGCTCAAGGAATGCGTGTAGCATGGAGAGGTGTCAAAACATGGAGATATTGGTTGCTTGAATGAATCATGAGAATTGTAGAGTGGATCGTGAGACTGGATGGAATCCCCCCACCCCCCCTCCCCATGCACTAAGGCCACACTCTTTGTATGCATGTCCCAAATAGGACACTTGGAAGGATGAGATCCACTTTGGCCCACTTGTCCCCATCCTCAAAACTTAGGATAAAATAATTATCCTCTCCTTAGTCTTTAGGAATATACATTATAATACTCCCTAGGGAATAAGCCCTCTAGCTTAGCCCCTTTCCTAGGCTCTTATCCCCCCCCTTTCCTTTCCTAGTGGAGTTTAGTCCCCCATACTCTTTTATCGTGGTCAGTCTACAAGAAAAAATGTATTTTATTAATGATATGAGTGTTTACATATAAAAAAAAAATAGGCTCACTGGCCTTTAGCATCTAGGCCCTCCTGCCTAATAATCACATAAGCCTTATGTCCTATATAAACCTGACACACCAACCTATGAAACATATTTACATTTACAACTGGGGCTTGATCTTGGGGTCTTACAATGAGGACCTAACATGGGATCATGCTTGGCATGCTCTCAGTCCTGTGTGGACCCTCGACCCACCCCATGGAACTCACCCATGTCAAATTAGTTGACATGGTGACCCAAAATAAATTCCACTCATAATGTTTTCAAAAAATATAAGGGAACCTCCTTTTTATTGTAGGGAGGTTTATCAAAAACCATATACCACCTATCCATCTAGTTTTAACTAATCCGTGGATGGATACACCAGTCAATACAAATGCATTTTTTGTTCAAAGGTATTTCTTGTCCATTCCGAGGATCCCTAAAAATAGACAATAGTTGTTGTTTTGAAATATTCAAGTCTTTGATTTGGTTTCTATCCAATTCAATGCTATAGTACTCAAACATTATTTCCCTATACTCAAAAATATAACTCAATTCCCCTTGGGCACTTGCAATGTACCTCACAATGACGTCCAAAGAAGTATCCAAGGACACTCTTCTTGGTTCTCTGGTGCCCCTTAATAGATATACAAGTGTTATTAACGTATCCAACACCTCATCAATTTCAGTGTTTAGATTGGGTGGTTGTGGTGGGTTGGGGTTTTACTCTCCTTGGTCTGCTGGTGGGCGGTCTACATTGTCACCGAGTTCCATTTTGTAATACATGATGCAATTTAATAAGGGTATGTAATAAGTGGACTTATGACTGAGGTATTACAAACAACAATGTTATTTTATCCCAACAAAATCATTAACATAATTTTGTGTAAAACAAAGAAAAACTATGTGCTATCTTTACAATGAACTTGAAAAAAACCTATACAAGATTGGTGAATTGGTGAATTGTTGAGCGATTTACATTCAAGTATTAATTATGTGTAGTGAAGCTTGCTAATAAGTTTTGAATTCCATTAGGATTTATATACATAACCTATGACTAATTTTATTTTTTATTTTTGCAAAACCAAGAAAGGAAATGACAAAAAATCAACCATACCTTTCTTGTGATGGACACGGTGGCAAGATCTTGGCATTTGCTCCTTCTTTACTTTTCCTTTTTGCTTGCTGAAGGAAGGAAATTTGTAAGACGCGATGTGCAAATGAGCACAAAATGGGTCCGCGGTCCTTTAAAAATGGGCACAACATGAATGCATGCACATTCCTGTCGACGAACCTACATGGCAAGCTTGTTGTAGGTTCAGGCCTTGAAAAACCTATAGGATTAGGAACGCATGTGCGTTCCCTGCTTACCCCCTTACCACTTTTTTGGCCACCAACTTCGTGCACTCGCCCATTGATAACAAAGAAAAAATAAATGATTTTGAAGTAAGACCTAAAATTATTTATGATTGGTTAAAAGCTCATTTTTCTTGTACATAAGGAAATAGGTTAATGACCGAAAACAATAAGACATGTAGGAGGAGTGAAAGTCTCTCTCCTTATGAACCAACAATAAATTCTTAACCTAGTTTTCTTTAAATGATAGTAATAGATCAATCTACATTGATAAATAATAACAATGAATCATTATGCTTACTACTAATTAATATTTAAATTATGATAACTTTTTTAAATACAATTTCTATACTTATCCATATAAATTCAATTGAATAGAATATAAGACACGTACATATAAAAAATTAACCTTAAATGCATTAGTTCCATTATCCATAAGTAGATTTATCAAGGTAGTTTGTTTGTTTCTTTATTTCATCGAATCAAGAAAGTGGAACCTTCTTGGAACCTATACCCAACAACAAGCATAATAAACTCACCTCTTGCTCTAGATCAATTGAGCTAATCCTTAGGACTAAGATAATTTGATTCTATAAATAATATTATTTTTGATATTTTAAACTTTAAAAAACTAAATATAATTATAAAAACTAAGTATAATTATAATGTAAATAAAGTGCAATGTAATATTATACACAACTGACTATAAATGTTAATGAATTTCTTGATGTATTATCATACACTTTTATGTGTCCCGGTTAGTGAATTGTTATGGACCGTGTCAACACGACTACATTGATTGGCTGGTCCTCCTTCATTCCCCCGTAAGGGAAGTTAATTGTTTGAGTGCTTCGATATTGGTCGATTGGTTGCAACAATCGATCGACAAATTCATTAACAATCGATCGGAAATTATCTATATAGATAATTTCTCTCTCTTTCCAAAAAGTGTAGAAGTTTTGAAACTTCCAACATGATAAATAATAATAAGCTTCAATATATAAATGTAAATTTTGAAATTTAAAATGTTTTTTTTTTAAGATTATACTCTTTGTTTTTATGGTCTAGCTGTTCGATTTTCCATGTTAATTATTATCATTTGTTATGATAATTATTTAACAAATGCTTTAGGTTGAAGTCCAGAGGTTGCAAGTTAAAAAAAACAATGAGTTGGTTGAATATGGAACTGTATTACATTTATACATCTACACATGTATAAGCATGCAATGCGTTAACCATTTTTTATTAATAAGTGTTGTACATAATTTCTTTTCATGGTATATTACATTAGGTTTTATAATTGTATATTTTTTTCAATGAGCAACAACAAAGCTTGAAGTTGTTACAATAATTTACTCAATATAATCTCAACATGTCATTAACAAGAATATAACTTGAGTAGGGAGGATAACACTCCATTTCACAACCACATGAACTAGACCCAATTGACATCTATAATTTTAGACCTATACAAGTATGTGTAGCATTTTTCATTTCATGAATAAACTCATGTTGATACATATATTCATAACTTTATTGAAAATATATTTTCTTTTCAAGATTGAGTGGGTGCACTCAATGCTAGTTTAAGAGCAATATGGATAAGTAGGTAGTATTACAATGTGTATGACCACCTCACTCTATTCCAACGCATGACATGTTTGAGAACAGTGGTTGTTTGACCTCAACATAGTGTATACAATTGACTAAGTGATCCATAAAATCTATTGGAAATGAGAAATAGGAATGCGAATAACAATGTCTTGGGAATAAGAAATAGGAATGCGAATAACAATGTATAGGTACATATATTCATAACTTTATTAAAAGGATATTTGCTTTTTGAAATTGAGTAAGTGCATTTAGTGCTTGTTTAAGAGCATGGAATAAAAGAGTTTAAGAGCATGGAATAAGAGGAATGCATAGTTACATATATTCATAACTTTATTAAAAGGATATTTGCCTTTTGAAATTGAGTAAGTACACTCAGTGTTTAAGAGCATGGAATAAGAGGAATGTATAGTTCCATATATACATAACTTTATTAAAAGGATATTTGCTTTTTGAAATTGAGTAAGTGCACTTAGTGATAGTTTAAGAGCATGGAATAAGAGGACTGTATAGTTACATATATTCATAACTTTATTAAAAAGATATTTGCTTTTTGAAATTGAGTAAGTGCACTTAGTGATAGTTTAAGAGCATGGAATAAGAGGTATGGATAAGTGGAGAGTATTAAGAACATGCAATAAGAAATATGGATAACTGGGGAGTACTACAATGTGTATGTGTATGACCACCTCGCTCTATGTGTATGTGTTCGATCTCAACATAGTGCATACAATTGACTATTGGAAATGAAAAATAGGAATGTGAATAACAATGTATAGGTCCATCTGTTATTTCATCTAACTCATTGGAACAATGAGTGCCATAAACATTACAAGTGTGGATATCATAGGGGTATTGCATTAAAAAAACATGAAATGACTAACTATTGTTTGACCTCACCAAAGTGCATCCAATTAACACATGTATAAGCATGCAATGCGTTAACCATTTTTTATTAATAAGTGTTGTACATAATTTCTTTTCATGGTATATTACATTAGGTTTTATAATTGTATATTTTTTTCAATGAGCAACAACAAAGCTTGAAGTTGTTACAATAATTTACTCAATATAATCTCAACATGTCATTAACAAGAATATAACTTGAGTAGGGAGGATAACACTCCATTCCACAATTACAAAAGCTAGACCCAATTGACATTTATAATTATAGATCATACAAATATGTGTAGCATTTTTCATTTCATGAATAAACTCATGTTGATACATATATTCATAACTTTATTGAAAATATATTTTCTTTTCAAAATTGAGTGGGTATTACATATATGGATAAGTAGGTAGTATTACAATGTGTATGACTACCTCACTCTATTCCAACACATGACATGTTTGAGAACAATGGTTGTTCGACCTCAACATAGTGTATACAATTGATTAAGTGATCCATAAAATCTCTTGGAAATGAGAAATAGGAATGCGAATAACAATGTCTTGGGAATGAGAAATAGGAATGCGAATAACAATGTATAGGTATATATATTCATAACTTTATTAAAAAAAGGATATTTGCTTTTTGAAATTGAATAAGTGCACTTAGTGCTAGTTTAAGAGCATGGAATAAGAGGAATGCATAGTTACATATATTCATAACTTTATTAAAAAAATGTCTTGGGAATGAGAAATAGGAATGCGAATAACAATGTATAGGTATATATATTCATAACTTTATTAAAAAAAGGATATTTGCTTTTTGAAATTGAATAAGTGCACTTAGTGCTAGTTTAAGAGCATGGAATAAGAGGAATGCATAGTTACATATATTCATAACTTTATTAAAAAGATATTTGCTTTTTGAAATTGAGTAAGTGCACTCAGTGTTTAAGAGCATGGAATAAGAGGAATGTATAGTTACATATATTCAAAGGATATTTGTTTTTTGAAATTGAGTAAGTGTACTTAGTGATAGTTTAAGAGCATGTAATAAGAGGACATAACTTTATTAAAAGGATATTTGCTTTTTGAAATTGAGTAAGTGCACTCAGTGTTTAAGAGCATGGAATAAGAGGAATGTATAGTTACATATATTCATAACTTTATTTGAGTAAGTGCTCAGTGTTTAAGAGCATGGAATAAGAGGAATGTATAGTTACATATATTCATAACTTTATTAAAGAATAAAGGATATTTGTTTTTTTAAATTAAGTAAGTGCACTCAATGATAGTTTAAGAGCATGGAATAAGAGGACTGTATAGTTACACATATTCATAACTTTATTAAAAAGATATTTGCCTTTTGAAATTGAGTAAGTGCACTCAGTGATAGTTTAAGAGCATGGAATAAGAGGTATGGAAGAGTGGAGAGTATTAAGAACATGGAATAAGAAATATGGATAACTGGGGAGTACTACAATGTGTATGTGTATGACCACCTCGCTCTATGTGTATGTGTTCGATCTCAACATAGTGCATATGTTTGACTATTGGAAATGAAAAATAGGAATGTGAATAACAATGTATAGGTCCATCTGTTATTTCATCTAACTCATTGGAACAATGAGTGCCATAAACATTACAAGTGTGGATATCATAGGAGTATTGCATTAAAAAAACATGAAATGACTAACTATTGTTTGACCTCACCAAAGTGCATCCAATTAACTAATGTTATGTGTAACCGATGGAGCGAATTAACTAATGTTATGTGTAACCGATGGAGCGAATGCATATGTTTTTGGCCTATACTTTAATGGAAGGTTGTTACTAAGAAGTAGGCATGGACACGTACTTACTTGCATCAATGCCAATGGTGGTTCCTAATCAATGGAGACATTGAGCGTGAATCCATGAGGATACCATAGAAAACGACTATGAAGAAGGAGATACAACAAAGTATTTGCGAACAATTTATTTATGGCCTTCACCACCATCGTCATGCATACCAAAGTTCAGCTAACGATGAAAACCACCATCTTGGATGCCACATGTTGAGGCGAAGGTTTAATATTTTTATGCTAGTGCCACAAATGTAGTGAGTTGTCATGTGTTTTAGAATTAGAGCCAATATTTAATGTTTGGTTTATTATGATTGTAGGTAGTGTGAGAGTGAGGTAGTACGATTGCAGGTAGTGTAGTGTCGAGGGTAGGTTGTCATGTATGTATGTTTGTCAACATAATACATACTTAAAAAAAAACAAAAAAAAACATAGGATATTTATGGAAAATAAGTTAAATTCGAGACTCTATTAGTTACTATAGTACTTGTTGTGGATGGTACTAAATATGGTGTACAATGATTTCAATGTTAATTAAACCAATCAATAGAAGCATCGATGGTAGATGACACTCTACACTTAATGTAGGTAGGTAGTACGGTCTCCTTTCTCAAGTTAGTTCATTTATGAGGAGTTTGGATAGAGTTCAATTTGAATCATTTGGTGCGTTGAATGCTGATTTGAAGGTGTAATAGAGTTATTAGAATGTTTAAAGAAGTGGGTCACATATTAGTGATTCCATTGATCCTCTTTACTTTTCCATTAGGGAATTTGATAAGATTTTGTCACTATCAACTATGTAAAAAAGGAGAGTCATCATTAAGATATACCATCTCACCATTATATTTCTCATACATTGAAACTTGGTGCAAATGGGAAGTCATATGGAATGAAACTCCAAAGTCTATCAATGATGCACTTTGGCCTACATAGGTTGACAAAGCTGCAACAAAGGCATCTCCACCATCCTCGTGAGAATAACTTTCAGACTCATTCTTTTCCTTCTTATTCTTTTTCTTCTTATTCTTTTTCTTCTCTTCCTTGTAGTCCCTTCTAAAACTCTTGACCTTGCCTCAATTCCAACATCTTGCCTTAGACTGTCCAGGAGACTTGTGGCTCCCACAAGATTTGGATATACCTTTTTCTCTCTTCTTTCCTTTCTCCTTCGATCTGCCATGAACAACCAAAGCCTGATTGGATTTGAAGCTTTTTGCCTCACCTCCTCTGAGAGTAAAGAAACCACAACCTCATCAACCACCAATTCCTTCATAGTGCTTCCAATGGACACTACTAGGTTATCCCATGCATATAGAAAATAACACAAAAGGGTCATACAATGGTCCTCCTCATCCATATTCACTCCAATTGATATCAATTGGGCCACAATGGTATTAAA
The DNA here is from genome assembly GCA_032191745.1 of Picea mariana. Taxonomy (NCBI): domain Eukaryota; kingdom Viridiplantae; phylum Streptophyta; class Pinopsida; order Pinales; family Pinaceae; genus Picea; species Picea mariana. The sequence continues at coordinate 24,492 of JASDQU010012099.1, read as the reverse complement.
TACATTCAAGTGCTTGACTACAGAATCACCATCACCCATTCTCAAGGAAAATAACTTTTCCACATAATTTTTTTATTAACCATGGATTTAGTCTAATACAAGCCCCCCAACTTCTTTTAGAGAGTTGATGTGGTTTTTTCTTCAAAAACTTTCATTAATACCAAATCGACCAAACATAACCTATTAAGGCTTTTTTCCTTTCTCTCCAATACCACCCACTCTTCATCTATCATACCAATGGGTTTGGTTCCTGATGCTGCAACCCATAGATATCGGTCTATGAGAAAATCCTCCATCTCGACCTTCCATAACTCAAAGTTAGTGCCATTAAACTTCTCCATTTCTAATCTAGGGGTACTTTCCATTTCCTTGAAACAATATTTCTTTTTGCGTAAACTCCCACTTAAACAATGATTAGATAAAAAAAGCCTCGTCCCTAACACCTTTGAATCGAGGTGATCAAGATGTGATACTAAATGAAAGGAAGCACATGCTTAGAATATGCTTCCTACACTAATATATGAGAGAAGAATGCACATAAACTAAAAAAAAACAATTGCAACAAAGAAATAAACAACAAACATAGACAACAAGATTTCCTGGGGAAAACTCTTTTGAGAAAAAAACCCCACACTCTAAAGAACATTCAATGTATCAATCAACAACTGAATGGTTACAAAACTTAGTCTCTGCGCTCTCAACAAGAGTGTTTGAAGTAGTAGCATAATTATGGATAAATTTTTGCACCATAAGGGTAAGATAAGACTCACGCTCTATGATTTCCTCCAGCCCTAACACTCAATGAATAGGCATAGTAAAACCATCCTCCATTTATGGTTTACCATTTTTGCATACTAGAAACCACCAACAGGTTATTCCCTACCACTGCTCTACAAGTATTCTTTGCTCTACTACAACACTGCAAGTATTATTTTCTCTACTCTAGCACTGCAAGTATTCTCTAATCAACTACAACACTGGAAGTATTCTCTACTCACCTACAACACTGTAAATATTCTCTGCTTTACTACAACACTGCAAGGTGTACGACACACATGTACCAACAAAAACAATGTAGGTCTCTCTACAATATTTGCCATATAAAAAAAATTGTTATAGTGATTTCATAGGCTCTCTTTATTATATATATATATATATNAGATTAAGCATTCCAGAGTCAATTGGGTCTAACCCGGGTGGTTGGGAGGATTGGTTGTTAACCTCCCCACCCAGGTTCAATTCCTATAAATGACAGGTTGATGACTCTTAATGGTGTATGGTTGTTCTGGATTAATGCCCCGATGAAATGTTTGGCCGCCCCAGGTTCAATGGTGTCTGGACTAGAGAACAAAAGGTATACAATTCAAGTGGTTCGGATAATGGAAGTGATTGAAATGGGAGTAACGTGCCATGAATGAGAACACAAGATATACAAGTCAAGTGGTTCATATAATGAAAGTTATTGAAATGGGAGTAACGTTTCATTCATTCATGGCTCAACTCCTATCTATTCTGGAGCCGGAGTCAAAGGGTACTAGGAGGGAGCAGAAACATACTCTTTTGAAAGAGCTACAACAAAGTCTTTGCGAACAAAATTTATTTGTGGCATTCAATGTCATTGCCATGCATACCAAATCCTGGTTAATGACAACAACCACCATCTTGGATGCCACATATCAAGGCGTAGTTCCACAGATGCAACGAGCTATCCTACACTTCACAATTAGAGCCACACTATAATGTTTAGTTTATTATAATTGCAGGTAGTGTGAGAGGGTAGGCTG
>JASDQU010012099.1:6269-22544 GCA_032191745.1 Picea mariana | reverse complement strand
CATGCACTAAGGCCACGCTCTTTGTATGCATGTCCCAAATAGGACACTTGGAAGGATGAGATCCACTTTGGCCCACTTGTCCCCATCCTCAAAACTTAGGATAAAATAATTATCCTCTCCTTAGTCTTTAGGAATATACAATATAATACTCCCTAGGGAATAAGCCCTCTAGCTTAGCCCCTTTCCTAGGCTCTTATCTCCCCCCTTTCCTTTCCTAGTGGAGTTTAGTCCCCCATACTCTTTTATCATGGTCGGTCTATAAGAAAAAATGTATTTTATTAATGATATGAGTGTTTACATATAAAAAAAAAATAGGCTCATTGGCCTTTAGCATCTAGGTCCTGCTGCCTAATAATCACATAAGCCTTATGTCCAATATAAACCTGACACACCAGCCTATGAAACATATTTACATTTACAACTGGGGCTTGATCTTGGGGTCTTACAACGAGGACCTAACACGGGATCGTGCTTGGCATGCTCTCAGTCCTGTGCAGACCCTCGACCCACCTCGTGGAACTCACCCATGTCAAATTGGTTGACATGGTGACCCAAAATAAATTCCACCCATAATTTTTTAAAAAAATATAAGGGAACCTCCTTTTTATTGCAGGGAGGTTTATCAAAAACAATATACCACCTATCCATCTAGTTTTAACTAATCCGTGGATGGATACACCAGTCAATACAAATGCATTTTTTGTTCAAAGGTATTTCTTTTCCATTCCGAGGATCCCTAAAAATAGACAATAGTTGTTATTTTGAAATATTCAAGTCTTTGATTTGGTTTCTATCTAATTCAATGCTATAGTACTCAAACATTATTTCTCTATACTCAGAAATATAACTCAATTCCCCTTTGGCACTTGCAATGTACCTCACAATGACGTCCAAAGAAGTATCCAAGGACACTCTGCTTGGTTCTCTGGTGCCCCTTAATAGATATACAAGTGTTATTAACGTATCCAACCCCTCATCAATTTCAGTGTTTAGATTGGGTGGTTGTGGTGGGTTGGGGTTTTGCTCTCCTTGGTCTGCTGGTGGGTGGTCTACATTGTCACCAAGTTCCATTTTTTAATACATGATGCAATTTAATAAGGATATTTAATAAGTGGACTTATGATTGAGGTATTACAAACAACAATGTTATTTTATCCCTACAAAATCATTAACATAATTTTGTGTAAAACAAAGAAAAACTATGTGCTATCTTTACAATGAACTTGAAAAAAACCTATACAAGATTGGTGAATTGTTGAGAGATTTACATTCAAGTATTAATTATGTGTAGTGAACCTTGCTAATAAGTTTTGAATTCCATTAGGATTTATATGCATAACCTATGACTAATTTTATTTTTTATTTTTGCAAAACCAAGAAAGGAAATGACAAAAAATCAACCATACCTTTCTTGTGATGGACATGGTGGCAAGATCTTGGGCTTTGCTCCTTCTTTACTTTTCCTTTTTGCTTGCTGAAGGAAGGAAATTTTCAAGATGTGATGTGAAAATGAGCACAAAACACGTCCGCGGTCCTTTAAAAACGGGCACAACATGAATGCATGCACATTCCTGCCGACGAACCTACGTGGCAAGCTTGTTGGAGGTTCAGGCCTTGAAAAACCTATAGGATTAGGAACGCATGCGCGTTCCCTGCTGACTCCCTTACCACTTTTTTGGCCACCAACTTCGTGCACTCACCCATTGATAACGAAGAAAAAATAAATGATTTTGAAGTAAGACCTAAAATTATTTATGATTGGTTAAAAGCTCATTTTTCTTGTACATAAGGAAATAAGTTAATGACCAAAAACAATAAGACATCTAGGAGGAGTGAAAGTCTCTCTCCTTATGAACCAACAATAAATTATTAACCTAGTTTTCTTTAAATGATAGTAATAAATCAACCTACATTGATAAATAACAACAATGAATCATTATGCTTACTACTAATTAATATTTAAATTATGATAAATTTTTTAAATACAATTTCTATACTTATCCATATAAATTCAATTGAATAGAATATAAGACACGTACATATAAAAAATTAACCTTAAATGCATTAGTTCCATTATTCATAAGTAGATTTATCAAGGTAGTTTGTTTGTTTCTTTATTTCACCGAATCAAGAAAGTGGAGCCTTCTTGGAACCTATAACCAACAACAAGCATAATAAACTCACCTCTTGCTCTAGAACAATTGAGCTAATCCTTAGAACTAAGATAATTTGATTCTATAAATAATATTATTTTTGATATTTTAAACTTTAAAAAACTAAATATAATTATAAAAACTAAGTATAATTATAATGTAAATAAAGTGCAATGTAATATTATACACAACTGACTATAAATGTAAATGAATTTCTTGATGTATTATCATACACTTTTATGCGTCCCGGTTAGTGAATTGTTATGGATCGGGCCAACACGACTACATTGATTGGCTGGTCCTCCTTCATTCCTCCATAAGGGAAATTGAGTGTTTAAGTGCTTTGATCTTGGTTGATTGGTTACAATAATCGATCGACAAATTCATTAACAATTGATCGGAAATTATCTATATAGATAATTTCTCTCTCTTTCCAAAAATTGTAAAAGTTTTGAAACTTCCAACGTTATAAATAATGTTATAAATAATAATAAGCTCCAATATATAAATACATATATGCATAGTTACATATATTCATAACTTTATTAAAAAGATATTTTCTTTTTGAAATTGAGTAAGTGCACTCAGTGATAGTTTAAGAGCATGGAATAACTTTATTAAAAGGATATTTGCTTTTTTGAAATTGAGTAAGTGTACTCGGTGATAGTTTAAGAGCATGGAATAAGAGGAATGTATAGTTACATATATTCATAACTTTATTAAAAGGATATTTGTTTTTTGAAATTGAGTAAGTGCACTCAGTGATAGTTAAAGAGCACGGAATAAGAGTACTGTATAGTTACATATATTCATAACTTTATTAAAAATATATTTGCTTTTTGAAATTGAGTAAGTGCACTCAGTGATAGTTTAAGAGCATGGAATAAGAGGACTGTATAGTTACATATATTCATAACTTTATTAAAAAGATATTTGCTTTTTGAAATTGAGTAAGTGCATTCAGTGATAGTTTAAGAGCATGGAATAAGAGGTATGGATAAGTGGAGAGTATTAAGAACATGGAATAAGAAATATGGATAACTGGGAGTACTACAATGTGTATGTGTATGACCACCTCGCTCTATGTGTATGTGTTCGATCTCAACATAGTTCATACAATTGACTATTGGAAATGAAAAATAGGAATGTGAATAACAATGTATAGGTCCATCTGTTATTTCATCTAACTCATTGGAACAATGAGTGCCATAAACATTACAAGTATGGATATCATAGGAGTACTGCATTAAAAAAACATGTTAGTTAGTGATAGAAATGACTAACTATTGTTTGACCTCACCAAAGTGCATCCAATTAACTAATGTTATGTGTAACAGATGGAGCGAATGCATATGTTTTTGGCCTATACTTTAATGGAAGGGTGTTACTTGTGTTAAGTAGGCATGGACACGTACTTACTTGCATCAATGCCAATGGTGGTTCCTAATCAATGGAGACATTGAGCGTGAATCCATGAGGATAACATAGAAAACGACTATGAAGAAGGAGATACAACAAAGTATTTGCGATCACAATTTATTTATGGCCTTCACCACCATCGTCATGCATACCAAAGTTCAATTAACGATGAAAACCACCATCTTGGATGCCACATGTTGAGGCGAAGGTTTAATATTTTTATGCTAGTGCCACAAATGTAGTGAGTTGTCATGTGTTTTAGAGTTAGAGCCAATATTTAATGTTTGGTTTATTATGATTGTAGGTAGCGTGAGAGTGAGGTAGTACGATTGCAGGTAGTGTAGTGTCGAGGGTAGGTTGTCATGTATGTATGTTTGTCAACATAATACATACTTTAAAAAAAAAAAAAACATATGATATTTATGGAAAATAAGTTAAATTCGAGACTCTATCAGTTACTATAGTAGCTTTTGTGGATGGTACTAAATATGGTGTACAATGATTTCAATGTTAATTAAACCAAGCAATAGAATCATCGATGGTAGATGGCACTCTATAACTAATGTAGGTAGGTAGTACGGTCTCCTTTCTCAAGTTAATTCATTTATGAGGAGTTTGGATAGAGTTCAATTTGAATCATTTGGTGCATTGAATGTTGATTTGAAGATGTAATAGAGTTATTAGAATGTTTAAAGAAGTGGGTCACATATTAGTGATTCCATTGATCCTCTTTACTTTTCCATTAGGGAATTTGATAAGATTTTGTCACTATCAAATATGTTAAAAGGAGAGTCATCATTAAGATATACCATCTCACCATTATATTTCTCATACATTGAAACTTAGTGCCAATGGGAAGTCATATGGAATGAAACTCCAAAGTATATCAATCATGCACTTTGGCCTACATAGGTTGTCAAAGATGCAACAAAGGCATCTCCACCATCCTCGTGAGAATAATTTTCAGACTCATTCTTTTCTTTCTTATTCTTCTTCTTCTCTTCCTTGTAGTCCCTTCTAAAACTCTTGACCTTGCCTCAATTCCAACATCTTGCCTTAGACTGTCCAGGAGACTTGTGGCTCCCATGAGATTTGGATATACCTTTTTCTCTCTTTTTTCCTTTCTCCTTCGATCTTCCATGAACAACCAAAGCCTCATTGGTGGATTTTGAAGCTTTTCGCCTCACCTCCTCTGAGAGTAAAGAAACCACGACCTCATCAACCACCAATTCCTTCATAGTGCTTCCAATGGACACTACTAGGTTATCCCATGCATATGGAAAATAACACAAAAGGGTCATACAATGGTCCTCCCCATCCATATTCACTCCAATTGATATCAATTGGGTCACAATGGTATTAAATGCATTCAAGTGCTTGACTACAGAATCACCATCACCCATTCTCAAGGAAAACAAATTTTTCCACATAAAAAATTTATTAACCATGGATTTAGTCTAATACAAGCCCCCCAACTTCTTTTAGAGAGTTGATGTGGTTTTTTCTTCAAAAACTTTCATTAATGCCAAATCGACCAAACATAACCTATTAAGGCTTTTTTCCTTTCTCTCCAATACCACCCACTCTTCATCTATCATACCAATGGGTTTGGTTCCTGATACTGCAACCCACAGATATTGGTCTATGAGAAAATCCTCCATCTTGACCTTCCCTAACTCAAAGTTAGCGCCATTAAACTTCTCCATTTCTAATCTAGGGGTACTTTCCATTTCCTTGAAACAATATTTCTTTTTGCGTAAACTCCCACTTAAACAATGATTAGATAAAAAAAGCCTTGTCCCTAACACCTTTGAACCGAGGTGATCAAGATGTGATACCAAATGAAAGGAAGAACATGCTTAGAATATGCTTCCTACACTAATATATGAGAGAAGAATGCACATAAACTAAAAAAAAACAATGGCAACAAAGAAATAAACAATAAACATATACAACAAGATTTCCTGGGGAAAACTCTTCTGAGAAAAAAACCCCACAGTCTAAAGCACATTCAATGTATCAATCAACAATTGAATGGTTACAATACTTAGTCTCTGCACTCTCAACAAGAGTGTTTGAAGTAGTAGCATAATTATGGATAAATTTCTACACCATAAGGGTAAGATAAGACTCACGCTCTATGATTTCCTCCAACCCTAACACTAAATAAATATGCATAGTAAAACCATCCTCCATTTATGGTTTACCATTTTTGCATACTAGAAACCAACAACAAGTTATTCCCTACCACTGCTCTGCAAGTATTCTTTGCTCTACTACAACACTACAAGTATTCTTTTCTCTACTCTAGCACCACAAGTATTCTCTACTCAACTACAACACTGGAAGTATTCTCTACTAACCTACAACACTGTAAATATTCTCTGCTTTACTACAACACTGCAAGGTGTATGACACACATGTACCAACAAAAACAATGTAGGTCTCTCTACAATATTTACCATATAAAAAAAATTGTTATAGTGATTTCATAGTCTCTCTTTATTTTTTATATATATAGGTAGACTAGATTAAGCATTGCAGAGTCAATTGGGTCTAACCTGGGTGGTTGGGAGGATTGGTTGTTAACCTCCCCACCCAGGTTCAATTCCTATAAATGACATGTTGATGACTCTTAATGGTGTATGGTTGTTCTGGATTAATGCCCTGATGAAATGTTTGGCCGCCCCAGGTTCAATGGTGTCTAGACTAGAGAACATAAGGTATACAAGTCAAGTGGTTCGGATAATGGAAGTGATTGAAATGGGAGTAATGTGCCATGAATGAGAACACAAGATATACAAGTCAAGTGGTTCGTATAATGAAAGTTATTGAAATGGGAGTAACGTTCCATTCATTCATGGCTCAAGTCCTATCTATTCTGGAACCAGAGTTAATGGGTATTAGGAGGGAGCAGAAACAGACTCTTTTGAAAGAGCTACAACAAAGTCTTTGCGAACAAAATTTATTTGTGGCATTCAATGCCATTGCCATGCATACCAAATCTTGGTTAATGACAACAACCACCATCTTGGATGCCACATATCAAGGCGTAGTTCCACAGATGCAACGAGCTATCCTACACTTCACAATTAGAGCCCCACCCTTCTTCCATCGAATGCGAGGACCAAGAATTACAGGTTCCCTCACATCCCCCACCCTCACACAGTCAGGACTCATTCATGAATGATTTTGAGATAGGAGAAAAATCTACGTTTGTGGATCCCCCTCCAAAAAATTATGGAAAAGAGGGTTCTTGGTTCAAGTGGGAGCAATGGCGGAAGATGGAAAATTTAGGGTCGAGAAATTTAACGACGAAAACTACTAGTTATGGAAGATGCAGGTGGACGATTATTTATATTAGAAGGATCTACTATTACCATTGGGTGAAATAAAAAAGGAGCTGAAGGCCATGAAGGATGAAGAATGGGAGGTTCTTGACATAAAGGCACTAGGGAGGATATGACTGGGCATGGAAGCTTCGGTGGCTTTCAATATTTCAAAAGAAAATATAACGAATGAGCTGATGGACACATTGGATAAATTATATGAAAAGCCCTTGGCGTCCAATAAGGTATTTCTAATGAAGAGATTATTTAATATGAAGATGTCAGAAGGTGGGTCTCATGCAGATCATTTAAATGAATTTAATACGGTTACTAATCAACTAAGTTTTGTAAAAGTGGACTTTGATGATGAGGTCAGGGCTCTTCTAATCTTGTGCTCATTGCCAAAAAGTTGGAATGGCTTGGTCATGGCTGTAAGTAACTCTGTATCTGGTTCAAATACTCTAAAACTTGATGGTGTTGTTGGTGTTATCCTTAGCGAGAAAATGCGAAGGAAAAGAACAAGTGAGACATCAGGTAATGCGTTGACTGTGGAGAACAAGGGAATACAAAAGGATAGAGGAAAGGGCTCAAGGAACCATGGGAATTGTAGGAAGGGAAGCTCCAAATCCAGACTGGGAAATATAGAGTGTTGGAATTGTGGGAAGAAATTACATTTGAAGAAAGACTGCATAACTCCAAAGAAATACAGAGATGGACAGTAGGAGAAAAATCAGGAAGAAAATGTAACATGTGTTGTGTTACAAGATGCTTTGATTCTTTCTGTATATAATATTTCTGATTCTTGGGTAGTAGATTCAGGGGATTCATTTCATGCCACACCCTATAGGAAACATTTTCTAGATTATGTTCAAGGTGATTTTGGACAGATTTATTTGGGTGATGATGCACCATGCAAAATTGTTGGAATGGTAAAGGTACAAATAAAGCAAAAGAATGGAAACCAATGGTTGTTGAAAGAGGTAAGACATGTTCTAGATCCAAGGAAAAATATAATTTCAACTGGGTAGTTGGAAAGTGAAGGTTGTATATCTATATTCACAGATAAGGCGTGGAAGGTCACCAAAGGATCACTAGTGATAGAAAAAGGAGAGAAGGTAGGTACATTGTATTTATGTACTGGTAATATTGACTCTTCTATCTCTTTAGCTTCTACAATAGTGGATATAACACTGTGGCATCATAGGCTTGGACACATGAGTGAGAAGGGGATGCAGATACTTCACAAAAGAAATTTGTTTCCAGATATTGAACGAATTGATTTGGATTTATGTGAACACTATGTTTATGGAAAACATAAGAGAGTCAGATTTCTCAGAGTTGGAAACGTAAAGAAGAATGAAAAGTTAGAGCTTGTGCATACATATGTATGGGGACCAAATCAGGTATCATCTCTTAGTGGCTCTCATTATTATGTTACATTTATTGATGATGCAACTAGAAAAACTTGGGTTTATTGCATTCGACAAAAATATGATGTTTTTGATACTTTTAAGAAATGGAAAGCTTTGGTTGAGAATGAGACAGGAAAAGGTTGAAGTGTCTCATATCAAACAATGGAGGTGAATATTGCAGCAAGGTGTTTCATGATTATTGTTCATACCATGGGATTTGTAGAGAGAAGACAGTTCCAGGAACACCACAAGAAAATGGTGTGTCAGAAAGGATGGATAGGACAATCATGGAGCGTGCAAGGAGTATGTGATTTCATGCAAGGTTTCCCTCACAATTTTGGGAAGATGTTGTAGATATTGTTGTTTACTTGATAAACAAAGGACCTTCATGTTATTTGGATGGTGGCATTCTAGAGGAGGCATGGACAGGTAAAAAGGTAAACTATTCATTTCTGAAGACTTTCGGTTGTGAAGCATTCATATATATTAATAAAGAAAATAAAACAAAGCTTGAAGCAAAATGCAAGAAGTGTACCTTTATTGGATATGGTGTTAATGATTTTGGTTATCGTTTATGGGATTATTAAAATCACAAAATTATTAGGAGTAAAGATGTCATATTCAATGAGAAGGTCATGTACAAAGATCAGTTGCAGGGAAGGAAACAGGAAAAAGAAAAACCATAATACACAGTGCTTGATGAAATCACTGGAAAAAAAATTCCAAAGGTACCAGAAAATCAAAATGTACAACAACAGGAGCAACATGTACCTCAAAATCCTACAGGTATTGTTAGAAATATACCAGGCTAAGTAGACCCCCTGACTGATACTCTCCTTCATTGTTTTACTTATTGTTGACTGATTCTGGTGAACCATAAAGTTATGAACAAGAAATGTAGGTAGACACTAAAAGGAAGTGGGAGCAAGGCATGAAAGAGGAAATTGATTCCTTGGTAAATAACTATAATTGGGACTTGGTTCAGTTTCCTATAGGAAAACGAGCATTGTAGAATAAATGGGTTTACAGGTTGAAGGAAGAACATGGAGGAAAAAAGCAGTACAAGGATAGACTTGTTGTAAAGGGGTTTTCACAAAAGAAAGGTATATATTTTGATGAAATACTTTCTCCTATTGTTAAAATGATTTCAATTAGGACTATTTTAAGTCTTGTGGCAGTAGAAGATTTGCATATTTAACAGTTAGATGTAAAAACAACTTTTCTCCATGGGGATTTGGAGGAAGAGATTTATATGCAGCAGCCACATGGGTATGAGGTCAAAGGGAAGGAGAATTTGGTATGCAGGTTGAAGAAGATCTTGTATGGCCTAAATCAAGCTGCAAGGAAATGGTATTTGAAGTTTGATAGGTTTATGACAGAACAAAGTTATAGTAGATGTCATTATGATCAGTGTGTTTATTTTAAAAGGCTAAAAAATGGAAGCTATATTATCTTGTTATTGCATGCAGATGACATGCTTGTTGCAGGGTCTAATATGTAGGATATAAATGTACTCAAGAATAAATTAGCTAATTCAATTTGATGAAGGATTTGGGTGCTGCAAAGAAAATCCTTGGTATGAGAATAACAAGAGACATACAAAATCTCAAATTGACATTGTCTCAGGGTGAGCACATAGAGAAGGTGCTGGAGAGGTTTAGAATGTAGAATGCAAAACCAGTTAGTACACCTTTGGCCAACCATTTAAAATTATATAAGATATACCATCTCACCATTATATTTCTCATACATTGAAATTTAGTTCCGATGGGAAGTCATATGGAATGAAACTCCAAAGTCTATCAATCATGCACTTTGGCCTACATGGGTTTCCAAAGCTGCAACAAAGGCATCTCCACCATCCTCGTGAGAATAATTTTCAGACTCATTCTTTTTCTTCTTATTCTTCTTCTTCTCTTCCTTGAAGTCCCCTCTAAAACTCTTTACCTTGCCTCAATTCCAACATCTTGCCTTAGACTGTCCAAGAGACTTGTGGCTCCCATGAGATTTGGATATACCTTTTTCTCTCTTCTTTCCTTTCTCCTTTGATCTTCCATGAACAACCAAAGCCTCATTGGTGGATTTTGAAGATTTTCTCCTCACCTCCTTTGAGAGTAAAGAAAACATGACATCATTAAGCAATAATGCCTTCACAGTGCTTCCAATGGCCACTACTAGGTTATCCCTTGAGTATGGAAAATAACACAAAAGGGTCATACAATGGTCCTCCTCATTCATCTTCACTCTGATTGAGATCAGTTGGGCCATAATAGTATTAAATGCATTCAAGTGCTTGACTACAGAATCACCATCACCCATTCTCAAGGAAAACAACTTTTTCCACATAAAAAGTTTATTAACAATGGATTTGGTCTAATACAAGCCCCCCAACTTCTTCTAGAGAGTTTATGTGGTTTTTTCTTCAAAAACGTTCAATAATACCAAATCGACCAAACATAACCTATTAAGGATTTTTTGCTTTCTCTCCAATACCACCCACTCTTCATCTATCATACCAATGGGTTTGGTTCTTGATACCGCAACCCATAGATATCAGTCTATGATAAAATCCTCCATATTGACCTTCCATAACTCAAAGTTAGTGCCATTAAACTTCACCATTTCTAATCTAGGGGTACTTTCCATTTGCTTGCAACAAGATTTCTTTCTGCGCAAAATCCCACTGAAACAATGATTAGATAAAAAAAATCTTGTCTCAAACACCTTTGAACTGAGGTGATCAAGATGTGATACCAAATGAAAGGAAGCAAAGGCTTAGAATATGCTTCCTACACTATATATGAGAGAAGAATGTGCATAAACTGAAAAAAACAAAAACAAAAAACAATTGCAACAAAGAAATAAACAACAGACCATAGACAACACAATTTCCTCGGGAAAACACTTCTGAGAAAACAAAACCACACTCTAAAGCACATTCAATGTATCATTCAACATCTGATTGGTTACAATACATATTCTCCGCACTCTCAAGAAGAGTGTTTGAAGTAGTAGCATAATTATGCAGAAATTTCTACACCATAAGGGTAAGATAAGACTCACATTTCTACACCATATGAATCAAATCCCTTTAGGTGCAAACCTTTCCTCAAGTTTTTTAAATTTAAAAAAAGTTTTCACTTCAAGGGACTTGATTTCTCTCCCCGCATGATAGATACTGAGTTAAGATGGTTCTTTTTTTTTTCCTAATCCTAAGAAAAAAAGATTTTATATTTTGATGAGAAATATACATGTTCCATTAGTTCTTTTAGAACTGTTCCATCTTGCTCCAGACCTTCATGATAAAGGTCTGGCCCCCCAAAAACAATTTTTGTCTATCCCAACCCTTTTTTGCTTACCCAAAAATACATTGTCTTCTCCCTATACATTAAGATCCACTAGTTGTATGAAACTAGGTGCCCAGTCTTTCCATATACATCGATTTAAATAAAAAAAATAAAGTCCAAAAAAAAAGTTCAGGAAACTATCAATAGATACAAAACATTTTACAAATGCATTTGATATTCCCGTTTTGAATCATTTTATAGTTGAAACTCCATGGCCTCAGTTTCAACTTTGCTATGGGACTCATAGTAACCAAAATCTCCGGGTTGAAGTTCTAATGCTTCCTTAGATAATTCATCTGCTTTTTTGTTTAGTTCATGAAGGATGTGATTGAAAGATAACCAACAGAAGGACTGCATAGTATATTTGATCTCCCGTATGACAGGTGAGAGATTTATATTTTGAATTGTGATCTTATTAAGGGCCTAGTCTATCACCAATTTGGAATCTCCAAAAATTTGTAGTTTCTAAATGTCCTTTTCTTTTGATGTATTCTGGAGTGTCCAAAGGCCAATGAACTCAATCCTGTTGTTGGTACCAGGTTTTGGAGCATAATGGATGTGGATATAGTGACTATGGGAGATATGAAGAATTACTCCCACTCCACTCCTCAATGGGTATTCCTAACTTGCTCTGTCAAAATACCCCCAAGGTATCTCATAATCAATTGTTGTGGGGATGAGAAACCTGATATTTCTATTTCTCGGATATTCTTTGTAGGTGGAAGCTACTGATAAGGTATGTGCCACTATGATCTCAGGAGGGATATACTTGTCTTGAAAGATAGCTTGATTCCTTTCCCACTAGATGTTAGTGATTAACAAACTTGGTAACCCTGTATATAAACTAACTGTTCAATCTTGTATCCAAGTGTTGAAGCCGTATTCCAGTGACAGACCATTCAAGTATGAATTTTATTGCAATTTATCCTTGATCAATGCTGCTACTTGGCTTATATAAGCACAAAAGGAAAATAAGTGAGAAATTGATTCTGAGCAAGTTTTACAAAGCAAACATCTTCTAGGGCCCGACCAACTCCTCTTCAAAAGGTTGTCCCAAGTCAATAGTTTATTGTTTATGGAAAGCCACATGGTTGTTTTACAACGAATCAGATCTTTCAATTTCCAAAGGGGTTTCCACCACCACAAAGATTAACCATCCTGGGTCTATGATTCTTGACAGGATTTATATCCAAGATTATAAGTGAAAGCGCCATCTTTGGGTTTTTTGGTCCAGTAAAGGGAGTCCTCAGAATATTCTAGTCTCGCATATTTCTTGCAGAGTAGATCGATGTAGGTTTCCCAATCAATATTGTGGTTTATAGGTAAATCTAGGTTGGTCGTTGATTTTCTACCTGGATGCCCTCTCAGTTGAGGGGATCCATTACATGCGTCTAATAGGAAGAAAATTCCATGTTCTATAAGGGATTGTAGGAGGGGGAAGAAAATATGTATTGATTACCTACTCCAAGCCATGGATCCTCCCCCAACCTAATGCTTCATCCATTACCTATGTTCCATGCCATCCAAGCCCGAACCAACGGGGAGGTGGAAACAAAAGATTTCTAGACAAGTGATCCAATGTTTTTTTTGTTCATAGTTCTGAATCATTCTTCAATATTTTTGCCTGGGAAGTATTTTGTACTAATGACCCTCGTCCATAATGAATTACCTTGGGTAAGGCGCCAAAGTTTCATGCTTTCCAGTGCTTGTGAAAAGGGATGAATTTCTTTCAGTCCCCATCCCCCCAACTCTTTTGGAAAACCAATTTTATTCCATTGTACTAGGGGCATGCTAACCGGGAAGTGTTGTCCAGCCCAGAGGTACTAGAAACACATTCGTATAAACTTTTGTAGTACTCCTTTAAGAATTTCCATGATAGAATTACAGTACACCAAGATACTATCTAGAACAAACTTTAAAATTACTAGTCTTCCTCCTTTAGAAAGAGTATGGTTGACCCACATCATTATTCTGCCCTCGATCTTCTTCACTAGCCAATTCCAATCTCCGTTTCGATAAAAATCTAGTTTCAGATGGAAGCCTAGGTATTTTATACCCTCCTTGATGGATAGTCAGTTGGCTAGGAGCAGATTTGAAATATAAGCCTGGTCGGATTTAGAGACATTGTTCAAGATTAAGTTCGATTTCTCCATGTTGATATGCATGCCAGTCGCTCTGTAGTATCTATCCAGGATATGTTTGAGGGACAAAGCTTCAGATTGTGTACCAAGAATACTGCAAAAATGTCGTCGACAAACAATAGATGGGAGATAGTCTATGAGATAGTGATCTTGATACCCTTGAGAGGGTATTGGTTCTTGGCCTCCTTAATTAATTTTTTGAGGGCCTCTGCTACAATCAGGAAGAGGAAGGGGGATGGTGGGAAACCTTGTCGAACTCCTCTAGACACCTTGAAGAAACGAGATAAATATCCATTGATCAACACAGTATAAAAGGCACTGTTGAGACACCCCATGATCCAATTGACCATTTTTCAGTCCAACCCCATATGTAAGAGAGTGATCCAGAGGAAATTCCAGTCCACCCTGTCATAGGCCTTCTATAAGTCTAACTTGAGGATCACTGATTAGATATTTTTCATTTTTACAAAGTGTAGTGTTTCTTGTGCAAAAGTTGCCGCATCATGGATCTGACGATTGTGTATGAAACCAAACTATTCTTCACTAATGAATTCACTCATCAAAGGTATGATACATATGGAAATGATTTTAGAGATCAAATTGTAAGACACATTGGCACAAGCAATGGGTCAGAAGTCCCCAAAGGATACTGCATTTTTTTTTGGTATAAGACAAATGAAATTGGAGTTTAGGGCCCCATGAATTTGTCCTACTCTTTGGGACTCAAACCATCAACAATAAATCCTTCTTGATGAGTTAGTAAAAAGTTTTATAGAATTCCACCGGGAACCCATTTGGACTTGGGCTCCTTCCTCTTTGCATAGAGAACAAGGTTATTTTGATCTCCTCCCCTAATACTTCCTTAGCTAAAGTCCTGTTCATTTCTTCTGTAAAGACACGGGGAAATATTTGGACCATAGAGAGGATATATTGTTGGGGCATCCTTCTGGTGCCTTAAAAATATTTTCAAAGTGTGTGGTGGCCCCTGATTCCATTTTTTATGAGAAAGTGGAAGCCATATTACCATCGTCGTATTTAATGTCCTAGATTGTGTTGTAATTCTTTCAGTGGTTTGCAAAGGTGTGGAATTATTTTGTACTATTGTCACCAGCCTCCAACCAAAGGGCATGGATATTCATACGCAACATTTGTTCCTCTTTCTTGAGCCAATCTCCTCTTATTTCTTCAATGTGTTTCAAATCCACCAATTAACTAGGGCCGAGTGTTCCCCCTTCTATATTATTATGAAGAGTCAACAATTTGATTTCTATCTCACGAAAGTCTTTTAATTTGTTATCCTTATAGACTGGTAGCCACTTCTTGATAGCCCATTTTATATGAGTCAAATTATCTTCAAATTGTTTCATCGACGGAGTTAGGCTGTCGGGAGTGAGATGGCGCTAGTTGTTTTTTACCAAATCGTCGA
The DNA here is from genome assembly GCA_032191745.1 of Picea mariana. NCBI lineage: Eukaryota > Viridiplantae > Streptophyta > Pinopsida > Pinales > Pinaceae > Picea > Picea mariana. The sequence continues at coordinate 7,317 of JASDQU010012099.1, read as the reverse complement.
AGTATTCTTCTCCAAACTAGGCATGGAAGACTTTCAGTGGGGATGGAGGGGAAGAGGATCCTAAATCCCATTGGAGCATAATTAGGCAGTGGTATGATAATCCCCCTTCTGAAACCTAAGATTTCGATTGGAAATTCAGATTGAAAAAGGATTTTGAAACCAAAAATATGTCTAGTCTTTTTGCCACATAGACATATTCCATTCTGCGATTGTGCCAGGTGGGATAAAGTTTATTGGGTTCTAATTCAACCAAATGGTGCTTCTCTAGAAAAGTCGAGAATAAATGTTTCAATCTATCCTCTCTCTAAATAAGACCCCAAACTTCATGTGATGAGAGGGTAAAGTTCATGTCCCTTCCAACAATGGTGAAAGGGTCCTCAAACATCTTCTCATCTGGCAAAGATTCCCAATAGGAATCTCTATCTTCATATGGTCAATAAATATTTAGGATAGAGAAGGTAAGGTTTCTATCCTTATGTCTCAGAGTAACCTGAATCGTTGATTTTGCATTATGGGTGGATGAAGCTCTAAAGTCAGGGCTCCAACCCAAAATAATTCCTCCCAACATCCCATCTGCATCTAGAGCACTAAATGACCAATTCTCCACGAAAATGTCCAGGTTCTCTCTAGCCTTAGAAGCCATGCACATTGTTTCTTGTAGAATTATGATATCCATATTATGACTCCGGATGAGTCACTTGAGGGATAATATTTTGTGAGGGCCCCAAATCCCTCTGCAATTGAATGACATAATGACCATTTTGTGGTGGGGGAAAGGGATATCCCTGCTCTAAGGGCCCTTGAAATGGTGGATTGAGTGCCTTTTTGAACCTCTTCTACAACCTTCTGTTTTTCTTTATGGAGGAAGGATTTTCTTCCAGCCTGAAATACTATGGGGGATCTAGGGTTAGACCCCCTTTAGAAGGGATATTCAGTTTATGAACTCATTTTGATCTTAGAGCATAACATTGTGTGGAATGAGGAGAGTTGTCTGCAAGTGAGGAGGGGGGGACACTGTTTGGGTGGGTACGATCCTCCCTTTTCTCAA
>JASDQU010012098.1:98618-109174 GCA_032191745.1 Picea mariana | reverse complement strand
ATCCCATTACATAATCAGAGAACCAAAGCTTCATTAAAATTTCAATACGAGAGTGTAGCTCAACCATTGAACATAACAAAATATCAAAAATACATACAAATACTCTGAATTTTTGCAACCACCAGGAGTGTGATCGGACTACCGCATTAACATTTTCAGTCGACGCCTTCTCTGTCAGATTGTGTAGGCCTCCTCATGTTAGATGCGAGCCAGACACAGTTATGTGATTTACAGGAAGATCTTTCCATAATTGACAGTCTGCCTTTATGGCCACTCTCTGCATGTTTTCCATTTATGGGGTGAGACGAGGTCTCAACTGCTGCCTCACTTTCATGAACTGTCTACATCGGAATCAGGATGAGCTGCACTCTGAACTTCACCATCTGGAGCTTTTCTGGACACTTGTAGGGAGGACTTGGCAGACATATGTAGACACTAATGATAGGGAGCTGACGAGATGACTCTGACTACATGGGTGCCAAAATTTCATATCATCGCCTGACTTATGATAAAAACATTTGATGGGTTTTTTGAGCCCTCTTCTTTCATTTTTTCTTCGCTAGAATGCCACTTCTTAGGGAAAACACCCCCCGATCAATAATGTGTGCTAACAGATGGATTTATCCAAGAAGGTTCCCCGACGAACGATGGTCAGTGTTAGCACTGACAGTCACACTTTGAATGCTAAAGTGTAAGCTCAACACCCATCATAATGTAAAAGATAATTTTGGTTTTGAATAGGTGGATCAACAAGATGAGAAAGAAAGGGAGAGGGAAACAAAAAGTTTGCAGATGCATTCCATTGGGCATGGAGTCATAACATCCTACAGATCAAAGGAAATCAAACTGTATATCAGACAAAGAGATATATAATGATGAGAAGAATCATGGTGAATATGACAAAAGGAAGAACACCCATTTAACATAGATCCTTTTTGCAATAGATAAAGATTTGCTTAAACAATGAACAATGATTTAATGGGCAAGCTACAACAGATCCTCTGTTGTTCATGAATCCATCAATCAATGGAAGCTATGATCCTCAAAATCTGCAATATGTTCAAGCAAGAAGATAACAAAGAAGTGTGAAAACAAAGAAGACAATCTGATAACATATCTCATGGCTATTTAATGGCAGGACATTTCATAACAAACATGCCCTCAGGCTTACAAATGAGCAACTAAAACTGCTCCTACTCTCTCAAGCCTCTCTTGGCTCATGAATCCACTTATCCAAGAGATATCTCCTTCCTTAAATAGAAAATAGCATCCAAATAACCTTAGGAGGTCAAATCCCATCTCCTCCAATGGATTCTAAGCCTTGGAGATAAGTGGCAACAATCAAAGAGACAAAAATCCAACAAACTGCTAATTTTCAGGAATTTGTTGGAAGTCATTAATAAATTGTTTCCACCTCATTGCATGAGGCTTTTGATGGAGCTAAATCTTAGGTGCAGGTGTCCCTTGACATCTAAATGATCCTTGAGAATCCATTCAAATCCTCCTTGACTGGTGGCAACCTCCCAACAAGGCGAATATCAAAACCGTGACCGCTACAGGAAATTGGGTAGCGCCACTGTAAAACAGTTGGTAGTGCCAATTCTATGTCTAATATCTCTCAAACCATAATACATTTTGAAAAACTGAGAGAATTTTTTTTTATTTGGACTGTTATGAACAAAAAACTTCTCTCGTTTTCAAGAATACCTTTTCAATTGTTCACAATCCTAGTTTTAAGTTAGTCACTCAAAACTGGCAGAAGTGTCCTTGAAAAATAATTCTGCACAATTTGGTCTGCCAAAATTTCGGTAGCGCCTTTAGGTAGTGCCCGCTTGTGTGTTTGCGTGAAATTTGGTAGCATAAATCCATGGGTTCTTTTGATGCTTGGAACCTTGTGAGAGTGTTTTCAATGCTTGTTCTTGACACTTGGCACCTTAAATTTGAATGTTGGTCTCTCTCTTGGTGCTTTGTGTATAACTTGATTGATATGCTGGAATTGGCCTGTGTCTTTGGCTAGTGTTGTCTTGAGATTTCGATTAATTCTTGAACTTGGAGATTGGGCATAACCCAATATAATTTCAATTTTCCCCAAAATAAATAAAATATCCCATAACAATTGTATTCATTTGCCAAAATGAATAATGAAGGACTTATGAAAAGCTGAGGCATAAAACAATATTGTGCTAACATAGGCTCCATGGGGGATAGATTCCTCCCTGTGAGGCTATAAGAACTCTTATATTTTCATTGCCTTATCCTAGGGCTGCTCCCAACCTTTAACCTCTGCAATCTGCTTTGATCTGTGACCTTCAACTGAAACTAAATGCAAATGAAAACTTAAACTGACAAAAATGATGAAAACGATGCTTGTCCAACAAGCTTATTTCACACGCCTACTCTAATCTACTGAAAATCCTTGTTGAGTCAAATTATACAAAAATTCCAATGAATCCAATCCAATAACTGTCTATTTACTCGAATCCTGCTCACATTTTCTTTGAGCAGGCTGAAAAAGGAAAATGACAACGCCCATTTGAAATGCTGTTGAACATAAATGTTCAAACTTTTTCTCGAATCCAGCGACAAAACATTCATGGCATAGCATACTCCTCCATTAAATGACTCTAAGAGGCCAGCAAAAGGATCTTGGAAAAATATTTGGTCCCGAGGTTTAAAAACATTTAGGACTACTCTTCGTTCTACATCATTATGATCATGATCATTATCAAAGAGAATATATGAACACCCTTCAAGATCATCTGCTATGGCATCTCTATTAAGATTGCTAAAATCTGTATGAAGACCATCATCCCTCCATGAAAAACCTGCACCAAAATGTTCTAAAGAAACAACCATGTAATCATCATTGTACTCATCGTATCTAGGTTCAACAGCTAAAACAACAGTGTCATCAGTCAGAAAAATGCTCGGAATATCAACTGTGAAGCTATCTATCTCTGATCCACACTCCAAATCATAGTCTAAAGCATCTTTGAACAACAAATATTCTCGAAGGTTATTAAACATGACAACCCTATCTTCTTCATGAAACAAAACAATGTCTACACGCCGATCCTCTGGCAGGAAATCATCATCATAAATTTCTTTACTAACTTCCTATAAAGTTCCATGGCTGTCATCATTTAAACTCAGATTTTCATTTTCAGTAATAGAAGAAGTTTCACTCACATGTTCAGGACTGTGTGNTGTAACATAACTGTTCAAGAGATGATCTATCTCTTCTTCAGTTAAAGGAGGAGGTAGTTTGTGCTTCCTTTGGATAAAACAACAATTGTTTTCATTCTCTTCTGTAGATTGACCATGATGCTGAATATTTTCATTAGTTGTACACAAAGGAGCAGATGAATCATTATTTATTTCCGAAGAGAGATCATGGGAATCTACTATCATTTCTTCATTGATTTCATCTACAGCTAACATCCCTTGATCATCATGGCAATAAACTTGCAAAGAAAAATGATAAAGTGCTTCAAACAGGTCCTCATCATCCATACTTTATATATCTTCATCAATACTTTCATTTGGACAATGAGTAAAATAATTTTCATTGTTATATTCAACAAAGCAATCTAACAAATCTTGAGCACATTCTACATATCCCTCACAAAAATTATGAAAAATACTTTCAGAGGGATAAAACCTTTTGCAGTGTTCATTGAATACTTTGTGGAAATCCTTCAAGGATGAAATGCTGGAAGGGGGTAATGAGAAATACCATTTATGTCCATCCCCATCCAATGAATACATGGACATGTTTATCAATATATATTCATGATGGATGTCAAGTTGTTGCATCAAATTATGAAATTCATGAACATGCTCAACAGGGCTGCCATTTTTACCTTCATAAAATCTGGGAAGTAGATCTTGCCATTCATCAATAAGAGGCATAGGATGTGGATAATCCTCTATGGCTGAGAAATTGAGTGGGGCAAACCTCCTAGCCAGGATAGCCTTCATAGCCATTTAATTTGTCTCATTCCAGTGGAGTCACCAATAGATTCTGAACAATGGAGTCCCCATGGTGAATTTGAAGTCTTGAAGGTGTACAACTTTAGTCACCATCTAAAGCTGGAGCTGTACAATGTCGTTCTTCCCAGGGAGCTTTTCAATCTTCTCAAATGCGTCCCCAACAACGGCGCCAAAAATGTTAGCACTGAAAGTCACACTTTGACTGCTAAAGTGTAAGCTCAGCACCCATCAGAATGTAAAAGATAATTTTGGTTTTGAATAGGTGGATCGACAAGATGAGAAAGAAAGGGGGAGGGTAGTAAAAAGTCTACATAGGCATTCCATTGGGCATGGAGTCATAACATTCTACAGATCAAAGGAAATCAAACTGTATATCCGACAAATAGATATATAATGATGAGTAGAATCATGGTGAATATGACAAAAGGAAGAACACCCATTTAACAAAGATCCTTTCTGCAATAGATAAAGATTTGCTTAAACAATGAACAATGATTTAATGGGCAAGCTACAACAGATCCTCTGTTGTTCATGAATCCATCAATCAATGGAAGCTATGATCATCAAAACCTACAATATGTTCAAGCAAGAAGATAACAAAGAAGTGTGAAAACAAAGAAGACAATCTGATAACAAATCTCATGAATCTTTAATGGTAGAAAATTTCATAACAAAAAGGCCCTCATGCTTACAAATGAGCAACTAAAACTGTTCCTACTCTCTCAAGCCTCTCTTGGCTCATGAATCCCCTTATCCAAGAGATATCTCCTTCCTTAAATAGAAAATAACATCCAAATAACCTTAGGAGGTCGAATCCCATCTCCTCCATTGGATTCTAAGCCTTGGAGATAGGTGGCAACAATCAAAGAGACAAAAATCCAACAAACTGCTAATTTTCAAGAATTTGTTGGAAGTCATTAATAAATTGTTTCCACCTCATTGCATGAGGCCTTTAATGGAGATAAATATTAGGTTTAGGTGTACCTTGAAATCTAAATGATCCTTGATAAGCCATTCAAATCCTCCTTGACAGGTGGAAACCTCCCAACAAGGCGAATATCAAAACCGTGACCACTACAGGAAATTGGGTAGTGCTGCTGTAAAACAGTTGGTAGCGCCAATTATATGTCTAATATCTCTCAAACCATAATACATTTTGAAAAAATGAGAGAGGTTTTTGTTATTTGGAATGTTATGAACAAAAACCTGCTCTTGTTTTCAAAAATACCTTTTCAATTGTTCACAATCCTAGTTTTAAGTTAGTCACTCAAAACTGGCAGAAGTGTCCTTGCAAAATAATTCTGCACAATTTGGTCTCTGCCAAAATTTCGGTAGCGCCCGCCTGTGTGTCTGCATGCAATTTGGTAGCGTAAATCCATGGGTGATTTTGATGCTTGGAACCTTGTGAGAGTGTTGTTAATGCTTGTTCTTGACACTTGGCACCTTAAATTTGAATGCTGGTCTCTCTCTTGGTGCTTTGTGTATAACTTGATTGATATGCTGGCATTGGCATGTGTCCTTGGCTAGTGTTGTTTTGAGATGTCGATTAATGATTGAACTTGGAGATTGGGCATAACCTAATATAAATTCAGTTTTCCCCAAAATAAATAAAATATCCTATAACAATTGTATTCATTTGCCAAAATGAATAATGAAGGACTTATGCAAAGCTGAGGCATAAACCAATATTGTGCTAACAGTTGGGTTGATCGATTTGATGAAGTGTTTTTTTCACCAACAATGATCGTCAATGGTCGATGGATGATGGTCGGGTTAGACAATTCGATAAAGTGTCGGTTCATCCAAAAGAAGTTGCCGATGACCGCTGAAGAAAAGAGGAGAATGATGTGTCATGCCATGTCAACATCCATGTTTCATGCCAAATCATCCAAGTTGACACCTCAGGATGATGTGTCATGCCACATCAACATAGTTGCCACGTTAGAAAAGAGATGGCCGACGACCGATGGTCGGGGTTCGAAGAAATTGTAACTAAGTTGGTTGTCAAAGGAATTTGCTGATGGTTGATCGCCGATAGTTGGAGATCGACGAGATTCATGGGAAACATTTGGTTTGCGAAGAGAAACAACCGATGGCAAATGGTTGATGATCGGGCATCAGGGATATTAGTAGGAAAGTTTGGCTTACAAAAATTAATCTTCGATCATCGATGGAGAGCATATCAATGGTCCAAAGTTTTCTAATTTGAGATCGAAGGTGTATATTAAATGGTTGTTATAATATTAAAACTATCAAATTTCTATGAATTTTTTGGGTTTTTGAAGGTCATGAACTCACGAGGCGCTTTTGAGTCCCTAAACGACGTTTTTAGGCAATCAAAACCCATGAGAAGAGAGTATACAAATTTACAGTTTATCTGTACCAAGATACACTTTATATCTGTAGCTTAAATAAAATATCTCAAAGAGAGCTATCCAATGAGCTACTCCAGGTGCAAAACAAAGCTCGTATGAGAAAGTTACAACTGAAACAATTAAGGTAAAATTTCATCACTAGTTTACTTGCAGAGGGCATAACTCCTTGCTCAGATGTTCATTTGAGGAACATGAGCAGTCCATGGAAAGATTATAAACCATAAAAGACAACCATGGAGCCAAATTTAGGAAGTAAAATTTTCTTATAAAGTAATAAAGTAATTATGTAGCAGTAAGAGAGTGGAAATTGCAGCATGTGAATGTTGTAACTTTCCACTTAAAACTCAGAATGAGGCATATGAGTACAACCATTGGAGAGATATTTCAGAGAATAATGTGTTTAAGGAATCATATTTTGACTTGGTGCCTTGTGTTCTTCAGAAATTGATTTGAAGAATAACTTTCAATCCAATTAATAAATATATTGAAATATGCTTAGTTCTAACATGAATTATTGTCTGCACATTCTTGCAAAATTAGAGGTACAAGAAAACATACTTTAATTCTATATGAGAACTAGAGATATGAAGGATGCTCAAGGGCATTATAGCCATGAAGAAGAGATCATAGGTCTACATATCAACTTGGGAAATGATGATATAGAGTCTAATGGAAGAAGAGACATACATGAGCTTGTAACTATTAGAAGCATGCAAAGAGAAGTGCAGAACTATAGGGACAATATTGAAACGATCATGAAATATTAGGATGAGATACCAAAAAGCATAAACATGCTATAGAAGAAAGTCAACATAGATTTGGTCACAAAACAAGAAGCTAGTGCAAGGAAAGTAGAAGGATCTAGATCTCATGATAGGAGGGATGCTCATGGAGGATCTACACAATTAAGGAGTGCTAGCAGGAATCAACATTATCAATCCTCATGGAACTTGACCATAAGAGCATATGCACATTGAAGGTTGGAAAGCAGCCAAAGTGTGTCTCTTGTTAGACATCAGAGAGGGAGATGTGGGTCAGATAGCTTGCAAGGGGAGATAAGGAAAATCAAGCCACCATCCTTTGATTGAGAAAACAAGAAGGGAGAAGATGCAGAAGCATGGTTGCTGGGAATGATGAAATATTTCCAGTTACATGATTAATCATCAAATGCATAAGCCATAATTGTAGCCTACCACCTTCAAAGAAATACATCTATATGGTAAGAAATACATCTATATGAAGCAGTTTAAGGGAAGATAATTTCTTGGAAGCAATTCAAGAAATTTTTCTAGCAATAGTACTTGTCATAGAAATATTATGACAAGAAGATGCAAGATTTCTTTGAACTCAAAGTTGGGAACATGACCATGGATGAATATGAAAGGAAATTCTTGGAACTCCTTAGGTATGTGAGTTTCATTCGGGATGAGAAGGTCAAAATTCAAAGGTTCCTGAGTGGACCACCATCCTTATACAATGATAAAATTCAGTTTGACAAACCTAGGAGTTTGGAAGAAGTCATGAGAAAAACTAAGTATTGGTATTAGTAGAACATAAGAAGGCTAGCTTTCCAAAAGGCTTTGGATGACAAGAATAAATACAAGATGGATCAAAGGAAGAAAGGATTCAAGCCAACTTTCATCAAGAATAGATATCAAGCACATAAAAAAGAGAAGCCATCTCAAAGCGATCCGAAAATGATAGATTCCTTGGGAAAGAGGCCAAGATAATAGCCCATAAAGTGTTGAGGATGTGAAGGAGATCATATCTATAAAGGTTGTTCTCGCAGGGGAGATAAAATGAATACTATGCATAACATCAAGCAAGAGGATATAGTAGAGGACATGGGAAGAAGCATGCCAAGTATCTATGCATCCTTAGAAAATATACAAGTAGACTATTAATCACACATGAATGAAGTGGAAGGTAAGATTGATAATCAACACATAGCTATTCTGATTGATTATGGAGCCAGTCATAGCTATATACATCCAAATCTAGATGAAAGATTTAAATTGAAGAAATGTAAGAATGGAAAGTATTGGTTAGTTCAGCCAGCTATGGGAACCAAGAGAAGAATTAACGAGATTGTTAAAGATTGCTTTGTAAACATGAATGGAATTCACACTAAGACAAATTTGAACATCATACTGCTTGGGTCTTATCACTGCTTGGTTGGTATGGATTGGCTAGAAAAACATCCTATTGTCTTAGATTTTTATAACAAGGATTTCACATGTCGTGATGAGGAAAGGGATTCAAGGATAGGGTAAGGTATTCCAATTCCTATATTTTTCTGAGATATTTCAACATTGCAACTGGAAAGAAGTTCTCGAAAAGGGTGCAAGATGTATGCAACCGACATGGAAGAGCTAATGAAGGATAAGGAGCCAAGTCTTGAAGATTATCCAATCTTGAAAGAAAATGAAGATGTGTTTGAGGATTTTCCAAGGTTTCCACCAAAGAGGGATATATATTTCTCTATTGACTTATTGTTTGGAGCTTCCCTAGTGTCCAAAAATCCCTACAGAATGAACACGCCAGAGCTAAAAGAGTTGCAAATGCATCTAGAAGATTTGTTGAAGAAGGGGTACATACGCCCAAGTGTTTCTGATCCAAATTATGATGAGAAAAAAATGAAGGAAGAGATATAACAAATAAATACATAGTGATATTGTACGAAACACATAGATACACTAATACACAATTTCTATTAATAAACGAAATCTAGAGGAACTATAAAATACAAAGTGAATTGAACTCGCTAGAATGGTGGTAGCTTATCTTTGAGAAGAGATGTGATGGCTACACACATTCACAATAATATTTTTACAATGAGGCTCAAAAGGCCTTTTTAAGATAAATCATTAATGAGAAACATCCAAAACCGTAACCCCAGAAGATGAAGCACCAAAAGGTTTGTGGGCCCTTATGGGGGTAGTTGATATGTCAGCTTCTCGAGGGCGTAACTTTTGCATACGATCTCCATTTGGGGTGCTCAATATACCGTTGGAAAGGTATAGTTAATAAGTACAACTTTTGGCTGGGGCCAGGGTGTGATTTTGACAACCTCCCCCCCCCCTCTCCCCCGAATGTCCAAAAAATGTCGTTTAGGGCCTCAAAACGACCTCAGAAGTTTAGGACCCAAAAAACCATAGAAAAACTGCCAAGGTAGAAAACTGTGCTTTGATCCAATGGAATAGGTGGGTATCCATCGATATTAATTTAGATCAGTTTCCCCTTGGGGTTCCCTAATTATTTTTGTCAAGAAAAAAGATGGAACACTGAGATTGTGTATTGACTTTAGACAACTAAACAAGGTTACAGTCAAGAACAAATATCCTTTTCCAAGGATTGATGATATTTTTGATCAGCGAAAATGAGAAAAGATATTTCCCAATATTGACTTGAGGTCAAGCTATCATCAAGTGAGAATCAGAGAAGAAGACACTCCAAAAACCTTTAAGACAAGGTGTGTACACTATGAATTTGTAGCGGTGCCTTTTGGGTTGAATGGGGTGTTCAGAGATTTCCTGGAAATTTTTTTCATTGTATTCTTGGATGGTATTCTTATCTATTCCAAGATAGAGGGGGAGCATTAGAGACATTTGAGGATGGTGCTACATATTTTGAGAGAGCACCAATTGTATGCTGATTTAAGCAAATGCACTTTTTTTATTATCAAAAGTAGATCCATTATTTCGGTCGCATTGTTTTAGAAGATGGCATAACAATGGATCAAAAAAAGATTGAAGCAATCAAAAGCTGGCCAACGCCAACAAACATTTTAGAGGTCAGATCATTTATGGGTCTAGGTGGTTACTATAGGAGATTCATTGCGAGATTCTCCAAGTTTTCACACCCAATAACATCTTTTCAAAATAAAGGATTAAAGTTTGAATGGAGTGCTAAGTGTGAAGAAAATTTCCAGCACTTAAAGGATTTGCTAACTAGTGCACCTATTTTAAGAGTTGCAGATACATATAAGGATTTTTTTGTGTGTACAGATGCATGGAAGGAAGGTCTCGATGGAGTAATTACACAATGGACATGTAATTTGTTATGAGTCCATAAAATTGAAGGAGCATGAAATAAATTATGCCACACATGACTTAGAGTTGGCAATCATAGTACATGCTTTAAGGATGTGGAGGCATTACCTCATGGACATAAAATTTGAATTAAGGA
>JASDQU010012098.1:66549-81417 GCA_032191745.1 Picea mariana | reverse complement strand
CTAAAGTGAATTCCTGGAGGCTTCTAGAAGTCTCCAGGAAAATTGAATTCGAGAGATAAAAGGAGGATGAGGGTGATCCATCTGGATATTGGTGGCCACCCACCTATTCCAACTGGATCCTCTTGTTCGTTTTTAGTTCAACACATTCTTCTGTACTTCTTTGTAATTGTCGGTTCTACACTTCTAGGGTTGTCTGAAGCCCTGCACAGCTTCCAGGTGGATACTGGTGGCCTCTCACCTAATCCAAATGGATTATTTTGTATGTTTTCATGTCATCACATCTTTCTGTACTTTCAGGGCCATTTGCGAGCCCTAAACAATGTTTTTTTTGGCTCACCACAATCAAATTGTAGACGAAGTCCGAGTTTGACGACAGAATGTGTAGTTCTCTGAAAGACCTTTCCAATGGGATATCACGTGCCTAAAACATAGGTCGTATGCAAAATTTACAACTCTAAGAAGTTGAGGTACCAACTTACCCATAGGGGCCCACATGAATTTTGGCGTTTCACCTCCTAGGGTTAGGTTTTTGGATATCTAGGGTTTTGGCATTCATGAGCAATATTAAAAAGGCGTCTGGAGCCTCATTGTAATCATTCTTCTCAGATGGATGCATGTAACAATCACATCTCTTCTCAGATGGATGCATGTAACAACCACATATCTTCTCAGAGATAACTACCACCATTCGAGCAAGTGTTTCGGTTCTGTAGTTTTACAGTTTCAACCTATTTCATTTATTCAATATAATATATTGTTCATTGGATATCTGTGTTTTTATTCATATCTTTGTGTTTATTATATTCAGTTTCTTAATCAATTCGTTCTGCTCCTAAATACGGATCAATGGTATCAGAGTGGTCCGTTCTTCATTTATTTTTCTTTGTGCATGTCCCTGACAAGATTTGGTTACAAGAAGTTGGGACTCGAACCAATTGAGTCGTTGAAAAATCAGTTGCGCCGAGCCCAACAAAAAAACACAGGAGACGAAAAGAAATATTATGGAGCATGAGATCCTTTTAAAATTTTGCTCTAGGAAGCCCTTGCGTGACAAAGGAACGAAATGATGGACAACTTTGCGTAGATCCTTCGGCGATTGCCCACATGAGAAGCATCTTCATCAAGAGACCATGTAATCCCCTTCAAGGTACATGTAAATTTTGATATTCCATTATTTGAAGGACTGATATATGCGTATGCTATAGATAAATGGTTGAATATGCTCGAAGGGTATTTTTCGGTCCACAATTTTTCTGATAAGGAAAATATTACTTTTTCACTCCTCAAGGTCGTTCCCCATGTTAAGGATTGGTGGGGCACTTACTCTGAGCAAAGGGCCATAGAGGAATTTGCAATATTTGTGGTTGCCTCTACTTGGGATTCCTTCCGGGATGCCATTAAAGAACAATACTACTCTGTTGGAAGCTATGAGGACCAATACACTAGATGGACCACCCTGCGTCAAGAAAGGGACCAGATAGTATCAGATTTCACCAATATTTTCCATACCCTACGCACCAAATTGGGTATCAAATACTTTGAGAAACATTTGGTTCTCACATACCGCGACTGTTTGCATAGATACATTCAAACAAAAATGGAGTTTATGGACATCACCTCATTGGGTACGACTTATAGATACACTGTCAATATCGAGAAAAAAATTAAGTAGAAGAGGCAAGAGTTTGGATTTGCAAACTCCTCACAGTTGAAGCAGGGAAAAGGCGGCCCCAATCCACACAACAAGGGACAGAGTAGAGAGGGCCACTCTCAGGAAAAACAGTCCAAGCCGCAACACAAGAAGGGAAATGAGAAGACGTAGAAGGATATAGGAAAATGGTGTGACTACCATAAAATCCCTTGGCACAACACTGAAGAATGTCGCTCCAAGAAGTCACTCATGGCCAAGCTGAAGGCTTCCGAGTCAGAGGATGATTCTAATTCTGAATCAAATCCCGAAGGAGGGAAGTAGATTGTTGATGCTGAACCCAGTGCCACTATCACTACCACCAAATTCCATCCAAGTGAACCAGTAGAATCAGAGGAAGGGGAACACCTCTTTCACTCACATATGTGGGTAAAGGGGGCTCCGCTTCATTTCATTTCTGATAGCGACAGTCAGAAGAACATGATTTTAGCAGAGGTTGTCAAGTGATTAGACTTGCCAACAACACCACACCCACAACCCTACACCATCGGCTGGCTTCGCCAAGGAAGAGATCCCCGTGTCAGCCAACAATGTCGTCTTCCCTACGACATCGAGACTTTCAAAGATGAGGTATTGTGTGATATTTATCTCCTTGAATTTTGTGATGTTCTTTTAGGACAACCATATTTGTGGAAGCATCATGCTATGTATGAGTCTAGACCCCGCAATGTTATTATTACTTTGGGTAGAAAATTGTAAAGGATACCAGAGGTATCACTGCCTACCGCTATTTATTTAATCTCTGCTACGTAATGCAACAAGGCCATTTCACGGACCGATAAGTTCGTATTCTTTGTGATCCATGCTCATAATAAGCAGAAGGTCACCGCCACATCCATGGCCTCTACATAGACCCTCTCTTTGTAGCATAATCAAGTGGATGAGATCATGGAAGAATACATAGAAATCTTTTCCTCACTCACCAGGGTACCGATGTACTTCCAAGTAAAGCATCCAATTGATCTTACCCTCGGTACACCTCTACCTAATGGATCAGTCTATATTCGCTTGTTGATCTAAAATGACAAAATCAGGCATCGGATCCAAGAGCTTCTTCAAAAGGGGCACATCAGACCCAACTTATCCCCTTGTGAAAGACCGATTTCACTGGTGCAGAAGAAGGACGGGACTTGGTGACTTTTCATTGATTACAAAGACTTAAACAAAATTACATTAAGGAATCAATACCCAATTCCCAGGATTGAAAACCTTCATGACCAACTCAAGGGGGAAAAGTTCTTCAATAAGATTGACCTAAATTCTGGCTACCACCAGGTTCCCATCGAACCAACTGATGTCTAGAAGACAACCTTCAAATCTAAAGAAGGTCTCTTCGAATGGCTGGTCATGCCCTTTGGCTTAACAAATGCACCTGCCACTTTCACGAGGTTGGTGGATGATGTGTTGAGACCCTTCACCAACTCTTTTGTGGTGGTATATTTGGATGATATCCTCATCTTCATTAGAACTTGGGAGGAGCACATGCGACATATTCAACAAGTTTTGAGCACTCTGCGGCAACACAAGCTACATGCCAACTTGGAAAAATTCTCTTTTGGCATGAACAAGGTCCAATACTTGGGCTACATTGTTGATGAGCATGGGGTACATGTTGATCCAACTAAGATCCAAGTAGTCCATGACTGGCCAGCCCCGACCACACTAACCGAGCTTCAAAGTTTCTTGGGACTGGACAATTTCTACCGACGGTTCATGTTGGGATTCTCCCATATTGCATGGGTCCTCAGCCAGGTGACCAAGGGTGTTGGCAGGTAAAATTTTGTGTGGGGGAAGGAACAACAACAAGCATTAGGTAATCTGAATCATCGCCTATGCTCAACTCCAGTACTCTCCTTTCTCAATCTGCAACAACCATTTGAGATTGAGACAAATGATTCACACTATGCTGTAGGCGCAGTTCTCACTAAACACAGTCATGCAGTGGCATACCATAGTGAGACACTCAGATACTGTCTGTAAATACCCCACCTATGACAAGGAAATTTATTCCATTGTACAAGCATGTTGTTAATGGAAACATTACATTATGAAAAAGTAGACGATCATCCACACTGATCACAAGCCTCTACAGTTCATACAAACACATGGAAAATTACAGAATGATCGCTATGAGAAGTGGTCCACCTACCTACAACAGTTCCATCTCAACATCAATTATAAGACAAGGATCTCAAATTGTGTCGTTGACTACCTCAATCGACATCTCGTGTTTGCACTCACCATTGTGCTCCATTCCTATGGACATGAGGCATTTGAGTGGCCCCAACTTTATCAGTAAGATTCAAACTTCGCCACCACCTATCAGCTCTTGGGTACAGGTGTGACTGTCACCGATTTTCACATTTAGGATAGAATATTATGCCATGTGGTCCATCTATGTGTTTCTAAAAGTGAGTGTGAAAATATGATTTGGGAATCCCATTACAGTCGGATGGTAGGACATTTTGGTGTGGAGAAAACTGTTGTTGTTCTTCAGAAACATTTTTATTGGCCAAAACTTTGGCAGGACATCATAAAGTATTTCAAATCTTGCACTGCCTATGCCATTTCCAAGACAATTATCAAGAAGCAAGGATTATACACCTGTATTCCTACTCCCGAGAAGCCTTGGGAATCCATCTCAATGGATTACATGTCTGGCCTTCTGTTCACCAAGCAAGGAAATGACTTTGTATTTGTGGTCGTTGATCAGTTTTTGAAGATGGCCATCCTCACAGCCTGCAAGAAGAATATCACAGTGGTAGATACTTCCAATATCTTCTTCGAATGAGTGTGGGTCTATTTTGGGATACCACATACCATCATCTTCGACCATGAAAACATTTTCCTTTGCACATTTTGGTTGATTTTTTGGTCATTGTTGAACACCAAGCTCATTAAATCCACTTCTTTCCACCCCAAACATATGACCAAAAAAAGGTTGTCAATCGGATGATTGTGCACATCTTGTGCATGTACAACTCTAAGAATCCACATACATGGGATGAGAGTCTCCCCTATGTTCAAAACAATTACAACAGAGATCTCCATAGCTCCACTGGCCATAGCCCATTTCAGGTGGGGATGGGATTCCAACCCTTGGATCCCATTGATGTTGCACTACCTCTTTCCACCACATAGACAAACTCTTCCAATGTTCGGTTCGAGACCGACAAAGCCACCAAATTCGTTGATTTGATTTAACACATTCGCTAATAGGTCCAGGAGATTTTGCAGAAATCTAGTGCTAAGTACAAGAAATGCCATGACTAACACAGGGTACCACACCAGTTTCAGGTTGGAGACAATTTCTGGTTACATTTGCAGAAGGAGCGTCTCACAGGGCCCCATCAGAAGCTCCATCCAGTTTTCTATGGGCCTTACACTATCATCAAGGCTATGGGTATCAATTCTTTTGAGATCAACACTCCACCCTTCCTTGGCCTGCACCTAGTGTTCAATGTGGATCTCCTTTAGCTATATTTCCCACCATTATTGGACACCTCAGAGATCGCAAAACAACTGACACCAACAGATCTCAACCCTGACTGCATGGAACAAGCATCCACTGATCAGATAGTGGACACACAGGCCAAGGGAACTTGCCAACAGAGGATCCAACTTTATCGGGTTGTCAAGGCAAGGCAACTCCTACACTAAGGCAAGTGGCTTACCCGGGGACAAATCCAAGAGAATTTTCCTCACCTGATGGGGGAACTCAACGCAATGGAAACCATTCCTTCCTAAAGGGGGAGGATTGATACAGGTGGATATTGGTGTCCACCCACCTATTCTATCTGGATCCTCTTGTCTGTTCTTAGTTCAACACATTATTCTATACTTCTTTGTAATTGTGGGTTCTACACTTCTAGGATTGTATGAAGCCCTACACATCTTCTAGGTGGATACTGGTGGCCTCTCACCTAATCCAACTAACTTATTTTGTATGTTTTAATGTCAGTACATCTTGTTGTACTTCCAGAGCCGTTTTGGAGCCCTAAACAATGTTTTTTTGTATTGCCATAGTCAAACTATAGATAGAGTTAGAGTTTGAGGATAGAATGTGTAGCTCTCTGAAAGACCTTTCCAACAGGCTATAACATGCCTAAAACAGAGGTCGTATGAAAAAGTTACGACCCCAGGAAGTTGAGGTACCAACTTACCCATAGGGGCCCACATGACTTTTGGCATTTCATCTCCTAGGGTTAGTTTTTTGGATGTCTAGGGTTTTGGAATTCATGAGTAATATCAAAAAGACCTCCGGAGCCTCATTGTAATCATTCTACTCATATGGATGCGCGTAGAAACCACATCTCTTCTCATAGATAACTACCACCATTGAAGCAAGTGTTTCAGTTCTGTAGTTTTACAGTTTCATCCTATTTCATTTATTCAATAGAAGATATTGTTCATTGGATGTCTATGTTGTTCTTCATATCTCCGTGTTTATTGTATTAAGTCTTTTCATTAGTTCCTTCCACCCCTAAATCGAGATCATAGGGTGAAGGCAAAAATACATCGTGATTTGAGATGAAGAGTAAGGCGCTGGATGAGGAAAGAGAAGGTCGATTCTGCAGTTGAGTTAGAGGTAGACTTAGCTGGGACATAGAGGGTTGTACAACAACTAATAAAGGGGTCATACAATAGCCAAGGGAGAAGGTTGAACCAACAAAATCATGGATGAGTGAGAGGGTCATACAGGCTGAGAATCTCAGGGTCGTACATGTCGAAATATTACAGGCTATACCTGGGCTATACAAAGGTCATACAGATTGATTCGTACAAGATGAAAGATATTAGGTCGTACAAATGGTTTTGGTTGGGACAATTTGCTGAGAATAAGGTTGAATTTGTTGAAGAACATTTTTGTAAGAAATTTCTATTATATTTGCTGCTGAAAATTAATTCCTTTGAAGCCAATAAATCCCCTCCTTTGCCGATTTTCCCCACACTAGGGTTTCTAGGGTATTTCCGGTGTCTTCCTATTTTATGTGATTGGTTTCTAGTTGCTGAATCTGCTATTCATTTTTAGTTAATAAATCAATTGTAAATTTTATGCATGATTTTATGAATTTATATCACTATAGAGTAATTTCAGGGTTAACAGAGTAATTGGCCTTTAAATTCTGTTGTTGAGTTTCAAAGAAATTAACATGGTATCAAAGCTCAACATTTGAATACAAAATAAACTAAGTTGATTTACTGTGCATACCAGGTGTAAATCAACAAAGGGGTCAAATTACCAGAGAGGGCATGTGAGTCAGGGTAGCTTCTAGAATGGCCAATGTAGGCTTGAGGGAGCCAAAAATTTCAGTCCATGGAGAGAGCAAATTGGTCTAGTGTTAGAGGAACAAATATTGTGGGAGTTTGTTGAAGGGCCAACAATACTTCTAGCTGATGCAACAAAAAAACCATCTCATGTAAGGAAGGATGTGAGTGCAAGGAAAATCATAGTTGATGGAGTCAAAGATCAAATCATTTCTCATTTTTCTGGAAAGAAGACATATAAGTCTATGTGAGAGGCCCTAGTTAAATTATACCAGTCAGATAACCAGAGCAGGAAGATGTTGCTCAAGGAGAAAATAAAAAGAACAAATATGGTCAGGGGAGATTCAATTGATACATATCTCACTAAGTTCACTCAGATTAGATATGGACTGGAAGCAGTTGGGGAGACTGTGAATAATATTGAATTGGTGAGGACATTATTGAATGGCTTCACCAAGCAATGGAACGTGTTTTTTCGAGGAGTGGCAACATAGGAGAAACTCCCTGATTGGGAGAGGTTATGGGATGACTTCATCCAGGAGGGGCTAGGAGTTGGTACCTCACAAGCTATGCAACTAAATATTGAGGATGAGGAGAAACTTGCCTTAGCTGGAAAGGGAAAGTTCAAAGGAAATAAGGGCCCCAGTGGGAGTTAGACCTCAAAAGGATAAAATGAGAAAGATTTCAACAAGATTAAGTGTTTTTCTTGTCACAAACCAGGACACTTTTCCAGTCAGTTCCCAAACAAGAAGAAGGGTATTAAGAAGTCACAAATGGCAGTGCCAACTTAAGATAAAGTTGATGAGTTTGCAGCTAGATTCGAGAATAAGTTTTCACTCATTGCATGTCTCTCTAGTTCAACCATTTCAGGTGTATAGTATATTGACAGTGGTGTCTCTAGTCACATGACTGGAGTGTAGGATTACTTCTCTAGCCCGAAGGAGGAGGATATGGACCTCGTGATTGAGATTGCAAATAATGCCAAGTTTTGGGCAACAAGCCATGAGACAGTCACATTTTAGAAGGAGTCCGAGAAGTCACTGATGGTGAGGGATGTGATATATTTTTGGTATGATGAAGAACCTGATATCAATATCAAATTTTGAGGATAGGGGCTATATTATCTCATTTAAGGATGGGTGAGTGTACATCGGGCCCAAGGACTTTAGGACAATAAAGGTGATTGGTGTTATGAGAGAGAAGATATATAGGGTTCAATTCAAGCCAACTCGAGCATTGGTGAGTAGCACATGTGACATGACAGAGTTGTGGCATAGGAGGATGGTGCACTTGCATCATGGAGCACTCAAATTTTTCAACGAGATAGTCACAGGACTTCCAGGTTTTAGCACAGAGCACCATGAGTTATGCAAGAGGTGTGCTATGGGGAAGTAGACCAAGAAAAAATTCCCAAACAATAACAATAGGATAATAGGCATCCTTGACCTGGTACACTTAGACGTATGTGGGCCCATTTCATCACCATCCTTGAGTGGGTATGAGTACTATGTTACCTCTATCAATGACCATTCCAAGAAGACCTGGATCTACTTCATGAAGACCAAGGATGAGGTTTTTAGTCGGTTCCAAGAGTTCAAATCTCTTGTGGAGAACAAGACAAGAAAGAAGATCAAGACATTAAGATCCGACAATGAAGTTGAGTACACCTCGAAGGCCTTTAAGAATTTATGTGTAGGTGCTGAGATAAAGAGGGAGTTAAATGTTTCCTACAACCCACAACAAAAGGGGTTGTGGAAAGGAAGAACATGGCTATTGTTGGGGCTACTAAATCCATGTTGTATGATCAAGATCTACCTAGGTTCTTATGGGAAAAGGCCTATAACACAATAGTATAAATACATAATAGGAGTCCTGATAAGGTGTTGGGGAGGAAGACTCTTGAGGAGGTATTCACAGGGAGGAGACCAATTATTGGACACTTCAAGATTTTCGAATGCCTTGTCTATTGTCATTTCCCCTCAGAGAGGAGGAAAAGGGTCGAGGCCACTATTGAGAAGGGGATTTTTATTGGTTACAATGAGAATTCCAAGGCATACATAGTCTACATTCATTCCTTGAGGAAGATTGTGGTCAGGAGGGATGTGAAGTTTGAGGAGGACAAAGTCTTGAGAAAGGCACATTATACCGGTGCAACAACAACATGGGATCAAGAGCTAGAGTCTCAAAAGACTGAGGAGACACATGGTATAGGTGCAGGTATAGGTACAAATGTAGGATAAAATGATCAGATTGCACATCGGGATGAGGAGCAGGAGGCTTCTCCAATACAGAGCACTCCTTCTACTACTAGGAGGAGGAAGACTATATGGGAAGAGAATACCTTGAGGGAGGCACATGAGTATGTGGGTGCTCCTAGGACAATGGTTAGGGAGATTCGAGAACCATATAGATTTTCCAGTTACATGGATTTGATGAGTGAGCTATTGGAGGCTGAGCCTTCCAACTATGAGGAGGTATCACAACAACATGTATGGAGATATGCCATGGTGGAAGAGTATGATTCCATAATGAAGAATGATGTATGGGATGTGGTTCCCCAACCAGAGGGGAAATTAGTGATTGGATATAGATGGATCTATAAAATCAAGCACACTACAGATGGCAGTGTGGATAAGTTTAAATCCCTCTTTGTGGCTAAGGGATTCTCTTGGGAGGGAATCGATTATGATGAGACATTCACCCCAATGGAGAGATGCACTTCGATCAGGTTCTTGATCTCGATTGCAGCAGAGATGGGGTGGAAGATCCACCAGATGGACGTGAAGATGACCTTCCTTAAATGCATTATTGAGGAGGAGGTGTACTTTGAGTAGCCGAAGGGTTTTGAGGTGCATGGGAGGGATTCCCATATATGGAGGTTGAAGAGAGCCTTGTATGGAATCAAGCATTCTCCCAAAGTGTGGTACTCACTAATTGACAACTACTTGCAGGGGATGGGATTCACCAAGAGTGAGGCAAACTCCAACCTCTACTACATTATAGTTTGAGGTGAGCCACTCATTCTTGTGTTGTATATGGATGACTTGTTTCTGACAGGTTCAGAGAGGCTCATTGCAGAGTGCAAGAGGGATCTTGCTTCAGAGTATGAGATGAAGGATTTGGGGTTGATTCAATACTTTCTGGGGTTAGAGGCGTGGCAACGAGATGGTCAAACTTTCCTTGGACAAGGGAAGTATGAAGTATAGATTCTAAAGAGTTTTGGGATGTTGGACTGCATGCCTATTTCTACACCCATGGTGACCAACTGGAAGAATATTGATGCTTCCATATAACAAGAAGTGGACCCTACTCTTTACAGACAATTGATTGACTCTGATGTATCTATTCAACACTACACCAGATATATACTTTGCAATTAACAAACTCAGTCAATTTATGGCTGAGTTGAGGAGGTTACACTGGGTGGCAGTGAAGAATATTTTGATATATATGCATGGAATGGTCGAGTATGGGTTGAGTTACATCCACAGAGATGGAGTGAAGATGACATGATTTACAGATGCTGATTGGGAAGGAAATGTTAGCACTAGAAGTCACACTTAGACTGTTGTAGATGTAAGCCTAATACCCATCAGAATGTGAATAATATTGTTTTAAAGAGTGTGACAAATGGATGTGAAACTTAGTTTATGATTTCAATCACAAAACCTTCCATAAAATACACACCAAAAGGCAACGCTTTGAATAGATTCAAATCAATGCTAAGAGATATAAATGAAATATAGAAGACTTAGCAAGGAAAGTGAAATATGTGTATCAATTTACATTAGATATTTCTGGAAAACATATGGAAGAAAAATCATTTGAATAAGAACTTCTTAATCCAAAGAGAAAAACACTTTTATCAACTTGCATAAAATACCACAATAAATCATTTATTGTAATAAAGAAACAAGCATCATGATGAATACTTCACCATAGACTAATACCAAAGTGAGATAGAACAAAGATGACAGTAGGAAAAAGATTGATTTTTAACCATTAAAGATTCTTGAGTTTGGTACATACATCAAGAAAACTCTGTTACAATATGAGACTAAAGATAAGAGTTTTCTCCTCAACCATTCCAACCTCCTATCAAGTTACAATCTATCTTAAATAACAAAATCTCTAAGAAAAACCTCTTTAGAATTCTCCACCTCATTTAATCATAGGGTTCTATGTCTTAGAAAAGCGTGGTAACATTTGTACAATAAGAAGATAACATAATGCTATTTTGCAAGAAAATGTTGGCAACATATTGAACAACCCTTAACAACTGGTGATGTGGTTTATTGCATGAAACTCCTTGAGGCAGGTGTCCTTCTTATGTGAAACTGAAACTATGAATGCTAGTACGAGTTCAAATCGATACCTGACAATCCCTCTCGCCTTCAAAATATTCATAAATCTAAGTTCGCAACATAGCGCTGCAAACTGTCCTAAAACACCCATTTCACAGTGCCAGTGAGTCCAAGTGCTGCGAACTTTCTTGTAGAAGCCTGTTTTCTTGCAAAAAGGATTCCAACATTTAAAACTTGTACTAGAAGTAGGATAGGCCTTCCATAAATGATGCAAAAACCTTACAACATGAAGTCATCTTTGGAAAAAACATATGAAGATGCTAACTTAAGCTTAAAATCCAAAATCATCACTTAATGTTGTAACTGCATGCAAAAAGTAAACCATGATAAAAATAATGCTGATGTGGAAGATCATCTTGTATTCATCTTTTGGTTCTGGAACTCCTTCTATTAGCCACCTTAACCAAGATATCTAAATTCATTTTTGCCACTTCCTCTCTGAAAGGTTTTAACTCTACTTTGAATTTCCTGATTTCAACTTGGAAAGCTCTCTTCTGCTTATATACATTCTTGAGTTTCTTGTGAAGGGGAAAATACCTCTTATCCATGAACCTTGCTTTATCAATTTTCTCCTCATATAGATCTAACATCTCCTTTAGCTTTATTCTAGACTCCCAATCTTCCTTTTTCAACTTGTGAATTTCAGTTTTTGCATCCTTAATATGCCTCCTGAGTCTTTTGAAAGTAGGGTTACTTTCATGAGGAGGAGTCCTGATATCAATAACCTCCATGGGATTCTTGGAAAACTAAACTTTGTCCTTTTGCTGAGCTGAATCTTTTGTTGTATCAGCTTCCATAAGGACATGTAATTTAGTTGTTTATCTGGTAAAAGGTCTTCTAGATTTGTCTGTTTCTGCAACAACTAGTGGGAAAAAAACAAGTTTTTTGCCTTTCAAATTCCTTGCTAAGTATTCTATCTTTCATTTATATCTCTTAACACTGATTTGAATCTATTCAAAGCCTTGCTTGCTGGTGTGTATTTCATGGAAGGTTTTTTGATTAACATCATAAACTAAGTTTCACATCCATTTGACACACTCTTTAAAACATTATTATTCACATTATGATGGGTATTAGGATTACATCTACAACAATATAGGTGTGACTTCTAGTGCTAACATTTTTGGCACTGCTGCCGGGGAATGGTTTTAAGATATTTCCCTTGGTTGTACAACAAAAACACTATTGATTTTGTTGGTGTATAGAAATCAGTAAACAAAACGACTGCATAGTGCACCTAACGAATCCAAATTTTAGTTGTGGCTCCCAAGAGTTGGCATAGGAGATCTATCCCACAGTCACCTCTGGCTACACCTGAACCTGATCCAGAAAAAATCATAAAGAAGGGAAAAACTTTGCAAGGAGGCTCCTCTTCTAAATTTTTAGGTATTTCTAGAGACCTAGCTGACTCTGTTTTCCATACAACAGTTGATGTTTCTCATTTACCTATTACTGAAACTCCTGTAAATCCATAACCAGGATATTTTCCTATAGAATACTCAACCTTTTCCCCTGATTTGAAAGAAAAAAACTTGGAAAGTTTTGATTTTCTTGCATCTCCTGAAATTGTAAAGTGGTTTAGACTTGAAAGTTTGGAAGATTTCCCTTTCTTAGATTATCCTTCTCACCATTCTTTTAAATTTCTTGTAACTAAATAAGAAGTAACCTCAATTTCTGTTGAGAGCCCCCCAACTCTATCCAAGTCCCAACCACCTTCTGTTAAATCTAAATCTTCTCCACCTTATACTCCTTCATTTTCAAAACTACTTGTTATACAGATTACATCTTTACCTGCTAAATCACCTTCTACTTCTCCTAAAAGTCAGAATCCTCCTTTTCCAAATCAAGTGGCAAGAATTAATCCTCCTCAGAACAGAATGGATGCCATTGTGGTTTCTAGGTATGCACCATTAGTGCTTCATCAACCCATGAATGCTCTTCCAGTAGGAAATTACCTTAAGTACATGCCTAAATTTACAGGAGAGAAAGATATCACTGCACAAGAACACCTTGCTACATTTTACAATTATGCAGATAATTTGAATATTGAAAATGAAGATGTTTGGATGAGGGCTTTTGTGCAAATCCTAGATGAAGAATCTAGGAAGTGGTTTAGAAGTTTAGCTCTTGGATAAATAGTTGGAATTGAAGCCCTGGATGATGCATTTGTAAGACATTGGGGTGACAAAAAAAACTTCTTATATTACATTACAAAATTTGGGGCTCTTAAAAGGAAAGAGGGTGAATCGATGTGAGATTTTTCAAAAATATTTAACAAGATCTATAAAAAAATTCCTACTAAGATTAAACCCACTGAAACTTCTGCTAAAATAACTTATGCAAGTGGTTTTGATCCATAATTTTTTCTTTTGTTGAGAGAAAGAAGGTCTACAACATTAGCTCATATGCAAGATGTTGCACTGGAGGTTGAATCAAATATATTTGCATGAAATAAGTTGAGGGGAAAATATGATAGAGATAGAAGAAAACAAAAAGCAGAAGCCTCATCTTCATATGCTTCATGAATTAATCCCCAAGTTGATGAATTGACTAAGTTGGTTAAGTCACTTTCTGCAAAAATGGAAAAATTAAAACATGAAGGGAGACAAACAAATAGAAAACCTCAAGATTTTGGAAACATAAAAAATTTCAGAAGGCCAAATAATACACCTCAAATTCCATAGAGAGATCAGAGAAATAGAGAGGATCGGAAGGTTCAAACTCCTCTACAGAACAATTTGGTTGATGATAAAGAAGGAAATAATGAGGAATAAGATCAAGATATTCATTGTTTAGGGGATATGACTACTGTTAGAATATAATGGATGTGCTTGTTTTACCATTGAAAATATCTCTATTGTCACCAAACCATAGGCCGAAGCCACCCTCTGAGCACCTTAACCTTGACAGAGAACCATTCTGGAAGCAAACCCTAGGCTAGATAGCCAAACAAAGGGTAGCGCACCTTTCCCTAAGGATAGCGCACCAACAAGAGCTAATCAGACAGTCCAAAACCTAGTCAAGAGATAGTCCAAGCGTAACTGCTAGCTACAACACCTGCAACGGCAAATCTCCTCCAAACCTGTGCAGAAACTGGGCAACTGCAGTGCGCACAAGTCCTGCTCTACAATTCTGAGACTGCCTACTAGAATGAGAACTGGCCTCCTGTATTTATACTAAATTCTGGCTAACTGCCTGGGCCGAATTCTCATTCTAGGTATCTGTCTGTTCAGTATATATTATTATTTTTGGCCAACTTCTTCTCTTGGAGGCTAATAACCTAATACAAATTATCTTCTTGAGCCGACAAGTCTTATAAGCTTATTAGCCAACTCATTAGGGTTTATTATTTCTTCTTGGAGTATTCTATCCTCGTTAGTTTTACATGTGGAGGTAAATACCTCCTGCAGCTACCATAATATCAACACTCCCTCCTAGCTAGGGAGGTATTACAGGTAATGGTCTTGAGCACAAAAACATACCATTCACCTGGTAGCATCAACATCATGACTAGATCATGAGAACCAT
>JASDQU010012098.1:44249-57131 GCA_032191745.1 Picea mariana | reverse complement strand
TCAACTCGAAGTACCACAGAGACTTGCAGAACCGAGCTTCCTTCTGACAGAAGGAATAGGGAAGGTCAAAAACCTTCTAGAGGAGGGAAGGTAAGATACATACAGAGACACATCAAGAGACGTGAGGAGAGTGCAATATCATAAGGGTGATGTGGGGACCAAAAGTAAGTGTAGAGAACATGACCTAAAGGACCAAACGCGAGCTAGATGTTGGGAAAGCATATGATAAACCTCGCAGGGTCGCTATGACAGAGAGATTTTTCTTTGAGAGATGGCGTAAATTCCCTAGTGATATTATGGCTTGGAAAGAGGGTGGCCAGAGTGATAAGAATGAATGCCTCTGAGCCTATGGTTGGGTGGAAAGGCACACACCCACAATCAATCAGTTGGATGCAACTTGTAATAGATAAGTATTCTCATACCCTGTGAAATTGAGCTGTAATTGTGTAATAAAATTAGATATATTGTGAATGACCCAGGGATGGATATGTTTTCTTAATGATTTATACTGTATCCCTTTTTGTGTCTGCTTGATGGTGTAATTATGAAAGTAAGAAATTATATGAATTGGACATGTTTTGTATTTGTAAACTATGAGTTCGTCGATCTTGGGAAAAGTTTCACGTACGCATGTCGACACTCCTAGTTGTTCAGATTCCCTTGGAGGATGGATTCTATTAAAGCTTAGGAGAGATAGTGCACATATGCACAGGCTCTCTATGAGGCAGGCAGAGACCGAGAACCACTTAATTTATAGAGTTGAGGAATAAGCGTAAGGGGTGCGCGGAAGGATTCTTCCAAGCATTAAGTTCAAGAGAAAGAGCGCAAAGCTCTTAAGCCTTTCAGAGCTAACAAAGCTTAGGAAGAATAGTGAAGTTTAAGTATCGAAAAAGGGGGGGTCCCTTGTTTGGAAGACGAATGGACAAAATCTGCTCGGAAGAAGCCACAGTATTTTGTGACCGTTGAGTATGAGAAAGAGCGTGGGAGTTCGTTGTAAGGGAGGTCAAATCCCTGAAGTTACGAAGTCCCAAAGTTAAACCTAAGCCTTAGATATGAGGATTCTTGGGAACTGTCCCGACCGCCAGATCTGGGAAGCAGGCAATAGTCAAGTTACCATAACTACCCATGACATAAGAACCTGATAGTGGACATGTTAGTTCATGGCTGCGATCAACATACGTCGTTGATATCATCAGGAATGGAAGATCAATGACTAGGATTAGACTAGAGTCGAGCGAGCACTCCCCTGATGGTAGAGGTTGAACCCCACAATTTCTGTGAATTGTCGATCGTCGTTGACCTTTGATCCGAGTCTGACGAAATCCCTGAAATGCAAGGAGTGTGTGGGAAGGAGAAATATTCAAGGGGAATCAATCTCAGAGGAGATATCACTTTCAGACATGCAGATGAAGTCCAAGAGACGAACCCGTAGGAGGAGAAAAGGTCGAGGCCACTGAAAACTTATAAAATCTTTTAAGTTGGAAGAGATCAGAATCTCAGGAGGAGGATCGACAATGCTTGTTGGATTACAATGCAGAGGACCAATAGCTGTCTAATTAGAGAAAGGTGCCTGAGCCTTAGTGCTTTGCACACACAGGTGAGTGGACTTACCAAAGTCCCGAAGTCCCAAAGTAGTTTTGGACTATCCATTGTCAAGGAGAATGAAGTAAATCTCAAGCGTTGGATCCAGAGGACAGGTGGCGTAAACCTGTAGACTCCAGGTAAAGACCCAAAGAAAATGTCAATTGTAGGATCATCCGAAGTAAATGTTAGCCATTGGATCCAAAGGACATGTGGCGTAAGTCTGTGGACTTTGGGTAAAGACCCAAAGTAGATCATGTCCGTCGGCTGGTATGATATACGTGTCAATAGATAAGAGACTTTGGGGAAAACTACTTCAGAGGTTTCCAAGTGAAGAGTGTGACAAACTCCCGCAGCCCCGAAGGATGAGGAAGATCACAACCGTCTGTTGCATAGGGATACATGGTGGAAATCCATGAAGTTTAGGTGAAAGCACTCCGAGATAAATGAGTAAATAGGAGTATGAAACTCCCGAAGCCCGAAGAGCCGAAGAGAATCTGAACCATTAGATCCAGAGGGTACGTGGTGAAATATTGTGAACTCCAGGTGAAAGTACTCTGGGAGAAAATGAAGAAGTAAAGTTTGAAATCGTTGAACCCAGAATAGACGAAGCAGCTGGGAGCCGTTGATTTGCAAGAGGACACATGTCATCAGATCGCAAACTCTGGATAAAATGATCTGGGAGAAGTAGAGCATGGGGAAATTGAGATTTGAAATCGCTGAAGGTCGAAGTCCCGAAGCAAACGACAACCGTTGATTTGAAAGTGGATGCGTGGCACCATATCTAGAACTCCAGGTACGGAGAAATCTAGAGGAAAAGAGAGGGTGAAAGCGCTGAAGTCTCGAAGGAGAACCCGATCGTTGATCAAGGAAGAGGTCGAAGGGCCATTGATCTGGTCTTAGTTGAAAAGTGTCAAAGTCCTGAAGAGGAATGGGGCCGTTGATTTGGAGAGGACAGGTGTCAGAAGATCTGACACTCCAGAATGATTCACTCCAGATATTTTTGTTTGTGGAAAGCGGATGTAGACCATTGATCGGAGTAGACGCATGGCGTCTGATATACAACTCTGGGTACGGAGCACTCCGGGAGAAAAGGGTGAATAAAGGAGCAAGAAATCCCAAAGTTAAGAGAGTCAGAGTTCATCAGAACTATCCATTTGTTGAGGACAGGTGTCAACAATTTTTCCACTCCGGAAGATAGCTACTGACGAAAGAAGCCAAAGTTGAGAGTTGAAACTCCCAAAACCCAAATCGTGAAATAAATCACAACTGTTGATTTAGAAAGTTTAGATCTGATCCATAGATTCAGAAAGGACATATCTGAGCCATTATTTTAGAAGCACCATCAAGGTCATGAGATCGACGATCTTGTCACATTCTGGGGACCGAAGGTGTACGAACTTTAAAAAGTTGAGGGCGGGCCACAATCCAGACCATGGTTTTTGAGAAAGGACACATGGAGGCTCAAGGTGAATTGTGGGGTGAAAAGTATTTGGTTTCAAACCACCCTTGTTCATGCCCACAATCACGTGGATTATGTGAGGTCATCGCCCATGTTCATGACAAGGAAGGTCTTATCAGAAAAGGGGCTAGCACCCAAACTCAGAGATTTCTCAATCGAAAAAGAGGAAGGTCACGAGTACCATTAGACTTGCACCCAAAAGTCGAAAGAGTCTGCGTTTGATTGCAGAACGAGACCATCAAGGTCTTAGAAAGTAGTTTGGCTCCAAAATTTGATATCCTTGACCGAGAGGTCGGACTGGTTCCTCGACTTTCCAAATTAGAAACCATGGATGGAGAATCTGTCCTTTAAGAAAAGCGAAAATTTTTATGTCGCGTCGTGGGTGTGTTACAAATTGGTATCAGAGCATGGTTACAACACTTGGATTTCTTGGGCTTATGTATGAGTCGCATAAGGAGGTATTTTTATCTGCATTTACTCCTTGAGGAGAAGGACTGCAGATTGAACCTATGATTTTGGGAATTCTTGTTGAATTTCAGCAGAAGAATTTCTTTAGCTGTTTGTCAAAGTGATAACTACTCTTACCGGAGTAGGTATATGATAATTAACATTTATAATAAAACTTGAATGTGGATAGCTGAAGGTGGCAGGGTTTTGTCAAGAGAAGTTTAAACCCGAAGGAAAAATGACCTAGTGTTCGTAACACTACTTTTAAGCATAGGCAGTTGGAACTTCAGGCACTGATGATGGTGGATTATATAATGGTTAATACCCTTGTGGGATTAAAGGAATCTGCTAGGATCAGGTAGGATCCCTGTAAGTTATAGTTACTGCTTTATATTAAAATCAAAGTATATAAATCCTCATGACTAGAGAAACGTGAGATGGGTAAAACCCTATGGACGCTGAGGCAAGAAGGTTTTCTTGCTAGATGTTGTCGCGTAAAAAGGAAAGTAACCTAGGTTGGTTATTGCCTTGAGAGAAGGAAACATCAATACAAGATATGACTATGAGATTAGTCCTGTAAGTGATGGAAATCTCAAACTAAAGGACACTAATGATGAAATTAAACTATCAAGTGAATGCATTAGGTAAAAAGGTACAATAGACACACTTACATATACACGAATATGTATACATGATCATAAGGATGCTTGGAAGATCCTTGGGAAAAGGATATAGAATCCTGATATGTCTGTGTGTGTGAATGACATGGAAAAGGTGTAAGCATTAAGCTAGCATGATGAATACTTAGTTGTGTTTAATTATTCTTGAGTGAATGGGTTTAATGCATTGTGAAGATTCTTAATATGAAGCCTGATATCAATACCAGTTAGGTATGAATGATATTAAACATGCAAGTGATGCACATGTATGATGAAAGAGTATAGTTGTAGGCATCATATGGTTGCCCTGATGAGTGAAATATAAAGCAAGAATTGCTCTTGTCTAGATTAAATGAATACTATGGATGCATGGTTGACTCCATTCTGAAGAGTCATGAAAGTTTTGTTCCAAATAATAGCGTGAGGGGAATGTATTCTCTTTCCTCAGGGAATACTAATATAATTAGATAGAAGGGTAAATGAGCAAAGATGCTCTGTTGTCATAATAAGAGGCAAATGATTATTCCTTTGAGAATCACATGAGAAGGATGTTGAACAATCCTGAGTTGATTGATCTTAAAAGTAGAGAGGTAGGTGGGCTGTGAAACATACCTATGACCGCTACAGGTAGGTTTAGGATCATGAATATGGTTAAGTACATCATGGATGTAAGTTAACAAAACCAGAATATGTATGGATACATAATTTGGGTACATGACAAAGATGCATGTTTATATTCCTTATGGGATATTTGTTAAACTGCTGAAGCTAACTCAAGGTTGAGGCCATCACAAATAGTGATGGATATGCAATAAGGAAGTTACATGCTGAAGGACTTCCTTGTGGAGGAACTGTGTGAAGACTCTGTTAGGAAAACAAAGTCACAACCTTAATGACTTCTAAGAATTAAGCAGTGAGCCACAATCTTATTGACCATTCTGATAACATGAGTCACAACCTTAATGACTGCAGGATGCACATGTTCATGATCCATTATGAACAATTTTTTTTTCTATTAAAGCATGCTGCAGTATTCCAAAAAGGTTAGGGTGAGGCCTAACCAAGGCCGCTCAAGGAAAAGAGCAGGAAGATCCCAACATGGAGTAAATTGCAAAAGCAGATAAAAGACAGCGAGGCCTTAGAAATAAATTAGTTGGGCTGAAAAGTCCCAGGCGATGTAGAAAGAATTTGAAGAAGGGGAGAGCCCTCAATTCTTTTCTTTTTGTATATTATGTTTTTCTGTGGGATAAAAAAGCTAGTACGTTGATGAAAGTAAATGTTTTGACACCATAGTGATGATGGTTGTATTATTGTAGAAACAATTGAGAACTTTTGTGTTACACTCACGAAAACATTAAGGATAATGTGATGAAGTGCATACAGATATGCTAGGACATGTCTGAAAATGTTTTATTAATTTAAATGCTATGATACTTGCATTTTTAATTTACATGACGACTAATGTGTTTATGATGTATGCCATGTGTAGAAATAAATAGATTGGAACTATTGAGAAAGACATTTACCAATAATGAACAACCTCAATCAGAGGATGACTATGAGAATGAATAAGCCATATGGTAAAAATCTTGGCTAAGCTCCAACACACCATGGAAAATTACGTGTAGTAAAGTGTGGGAAACTTAAAAATCAATGCAACGGTGCATTGGGTATGAATGTGGCCATGAATGTTGGCACAATCACTAAAGTCAATTGATATCTGAATTACATTTTGAAAATTTTGGTAGGATGAAATGATGCATAGGTAAGGGATGATGTGTCCTTTTTCTTTGTGTCCTTGAATAGATGAAAATGACTTGGACTGTTAGTATGCTTGACTTAAAAAAGGTAATGTGCATGAAAACTAACAATTTGTTTGGCCAGGGAATGTTGAAATTGCAGGAGGAAATGGGTCTTGGATATGGCAGTATTGTAACCCCATAAGGAAGACCAATTGCCTACTGAGCCAAACTGCAAGGAATGGTATTTCCTTTTTGAGAAAGTGAATTTGATTGATAGTATGCACAATTCTAAAATTGGTTGTGATGATGTTATAAAGGTGCAATAAAAATAAATGAGCATGAGAAACTAACAATTTGTTTGGTTGATTGAAGTTGAAAGTGCGGGAAGCAAAGGAGTCTTGAATATGGAAGCTTTGTAATACATAAGGAATACCAATTCTTCGGTGAGACAAACTACTATGGGAAGGAAAGTCCCATAATTATGAATCTAGTTCCTGTGCGAAACAGATATGAGAACATAATGTGGAATTTGGAAATATGCGAGTGATAGATTTACAAGAAAAATTTTGAATTTAAAATTTATGATGTTTCATGGATTTCTGTATACCTGTGATACAAGTGAAAGGGAAAGATCTGCGAAGAGTGTAGAGACGAGAGACCGAGCTCTCAGGTTCGAGGGAGAACTTTGAAAAAGAGTATAATCCGATCGCATGAAATAGAGATTGACTTGGGAGAAGGAGAGTGACCTTTGTCCCTATCTATGATTGACTCGAGAGAAGGATAGTAACCTTCGTCCCTAACTATTTCTGTGCCAGGAGAAGGAGATTAACCTTCGTCCCTAACTTTAGCTGAGCTGGAAGGCTGTTAAGTTGTAAAATCATGAAGAATGGCTACTGCTGAGCCATGAGAAACCAGTGGTAAGCCATGATCACCTAGAATATGTTGTTTTGAGGTAACACAAGCCGGAGGGACACCTTGGTAGAGAAAGTCTGAGAGATGCCTTGACTTTAAGACTCGATAGAGTCTCTGGAATTCTTTTTGTGCGAGAAAATCTTGGCAAGGCAAGATGGATCACCTGAGGGACTGTATAGTAGAGAAGGGGATGCATGAGCTTGGGCTTGGAGGGTGAGTGACCACAAGGAAGAGGATACCTTAATAGTTCTTGTAAACTATTGATTGGGATCATGCACATGATGGGTAGTTATTCCTGTGCGAGAAAACCTTGGCAAGGAAAGATGGATCACTCGAGGGAGTGTATAGTAGAGAAGAGGATGCCTAAGCCTGGGCCTGGAGGGTGAGTGACCGCAAGGAAGATGAAACCTTGATAGTTCTTGTAAACTATTGATTGGTATCATTCACCCAATGGGTATGTCAAGTAAAAACAATGAGCCTGGATAACAAAACAACCATGTGGATACAAATCCACAAACTGCGCAGATAATTATTGTGCTAAGATTATGAAATTTTCCTAGAATTTTTTTTTATGCAATGTTTTCACATAAGACTATGATTAACGTGCTTGTTGTCCAAGAATTATTGAAAGCAGGTGACCAAGATTAAGGGTCTGAAAAAGGACCTGACTGAGAAAGAAGGATCAAGATTTCTGAAACAACTGAATGAGAAAGGCATGACAGGTGTTTTTGAGAAAGAACATCGAGGACGATGTTTCTTTAAGGGGGAGGGAATTGTAACACCCTGTTTCCCCCAACTTGTAATTAATCATAAAATAGGATTACCATTCTAAGGCATGTGGATAATGTAAATGCATTATTGATAAACTGCCAATAAATGACTGTTGGGGGGGTGAAGCCTTGAAGTACGAGCCATGATATCTCTAGAGGAAATAAATTAGTTAATGAAGAAAGGAATAGTGGTTGAATTATCAACCACCCCCATGAATGGAAGTGTTGTCGCAAGAGTTGACTCTAGGCTGTAATAGAGCCAAGCCTTAGCACATTTTTAAAAGAAAAATTTATTTGTTGTTCGGAGCTTGACTTGGGTTGTAGCAAGCCAATCCCTGAAAATTGATTTAGAGTGTAATTTTGACCTAATACACTCAAAGAGAGTTCTATCAATAGCCAAGGGCTCTTTACTCAGGAATATTCAGTAATCATAGTAAGAAGGCCAGATTTCTTATCAGAGAAGATTTTTAATAAGGTTGGGGGTTGCACAGATTTGAAAAGACCTATTAGGCGATAAAGTCAAGTGAAAACCAAAGAAAAGAGATCATAGCAGTGATCGTATTACTTGAGGAAAATGAGGCAAAGTAAGTCTATCTTTCAGCAATTAATAATCATGATATAGTAGCAGAAAAAGAAAAGGAAAAGGCCATCACAGTGAAAGCATCGATCAAGGATGAATTTTCACTACAACTTTAGAGGAAAAATATTGAAGGCTGATAACTAGATGCAGAGCACTTATTTGGAGTGAATTCTGACCAGTCACCATGGAAACACAACACATATATATGAACTGTGTGTAAGGAGCATATAAAATGAATTCCAAACAAATTTTAACTTAGCTGAAAAAATGAAGAGATAGACAATATGACAATGACAACAGAAAGAACATACTGAAAGAATCGACTGTGATGATTCTCACAATATCAAGTGAACACGTCGTCTGTATTACTCCATTCTAGGTTTTCAAAATAACTCAGCGTTTCAAAAGGAGCTCTCTCCAAAAGAGTTCCCCCCCCCCTCTTTCATTTCAGCCTCCTCCAACGATTATTTAACTAATCTCACCCTCTCAATCCGTTACATAACTCAGTGTTTACAAGAAATAACCTAAAATAAATCTCTTTTTGTTTCGATAAGTATGGAAACGATTTTCCTTCTTGGAATTCTGCAACTGCCAGATGCTCTGCCAGCTCCTTTAAACTGTTACTAATAACTTTAACAAGTGGTGTATTGATGATTCCTTTGTATGATTGAACTATAATGCCGAGTCTTATTGCTTTAAAAACCGTTGGGAGGTCATTGTAAAGGGAATGTTTACTATGAAAACAATAAATTCACTTCGAAGCGAGATTGTAATTTCATAACCTCCGCAACACAAATGATCGAATGGGCAATCGGTTCTACTGAAAATCTGGAACAAATCCTTTGACGCCGGTCTGCTCCTTGAAATGCCTCTGTCAATCCTTAAATTCTGCCTGAATATTCTCTGGGAAATCCTGAAATCGGTGGATGCAATGGGCACTTTGAATGTTGATATCGTGCCTTTCATCCTTTAACTTTAAATCTGGATTAGATCGCCGATGAATGCTGGTCTCTATCTATCGGAGGTGATTTTTTCAGAACATAGCGACATGTGTGTTAACCGCATCAAATCCCAAACATCAAAATCATTGAAATCAAATTTTCAGTTGAAGTTCTGTTGAAAAATCTTGGGTCTAAAATTTCCAGCTGGCCATCAATGCAATGCTTAGTAATGTAAGCATAATCACACTCTTCTACAGCTGACGGCTGGATATCGAGTTGAATCGAGTTATGCCTGGAATCCGACCTGAAAGAGATTTGGCTAAAGATGGGAAGCATGAAAAGGCTTCTTGATTCCCTCAATCTTTTTATTTGCTTCTTTGTACGGTCGTGTTGGCTTGAAGAACAATATTTGTCGTGTCCCAATTCCTCATATTTATTGTATGAGCAATCAATCAATACGATGATGCATGCTAGGTGTTGATCTTATAGAAACGAAAGCCAACACCATCTCCCTCTTCGTGACTTGAATGGGCATTGGGACGTTGGGTTGATGGACTTTGTGTGTTGCGTGGTGTTGTTGTTGTGTGCAGGTATCGAAACTGACCTCCTTTTCCTCAAATTCGCATGTAAATTGCAAACGCCAGGTGCAAGCCCACCATTCTTAAGATTCAGCTATAGCTTCCTTTGACAATTGATGTGTATGATTTAGTTTTCCCTCCGATGCGTGGATGTCATCTCTACATGGTTGCTCTTCGTGGATTTTCTTGCATACGACCTGGTGATTCCTCGTGTTGAAAGATATCCGAGAACTTTACCCACAAGCTAACAGTACCAATATATTTTACATCTGTGAGAGGATTGATCGAGAAAATGATCACACCTTTGACGTCTCCTTTGGGGGCTGCTTCCGCAAGTTCCTCTCTCTTTTCTGACACCTGCGAATATGGTGAATACTTGATAAGGAAAATCTTATTTTAACACTGTATGTTATATTTGTTCAAAGCCCAAAATCCTCCTGCGTGAGTATATTGAGGATATAAGTCTTTAAAATGGTTACACAGCTCATCAATGAGATCTGTAGAGTGAAACAACTGTGCGCTTGCGCTTGGCTTTAGTGACTCATGTGTATTGGACCAGAGTCTCGACTTTGAGGTTTTCAGAGTAAAAGAGGAGAAGCTCATTCTTCTGCCGGTTAAAATCCCAAAGACAGAACGAGTTCTGGAACTTTGCCAATCAATGTTTTACACATGAGATGGACCCTCAATCCCTCTGTGTTTGTGTGTGAGCTGGAACCCTGATTTCAGGTTTCGGGAAAAAAAGAAGTAGTCAATCCAAACTCTAAGTCGGCCGAATTTCCAAAATAGAGCTCGACGTAAACTTTGTGTGGTTCCTCTTCATGAAATCTCTTGCATGTGGCCGTGATGGTTAGATTATTCCTGTACGTCCTTTACTGGCAATGATGCCTCTGCCATTATGCCTGCTTTGCTACATTCCTGTGTTTGTAATTGTTTATCGACTGTCATTTGACACAGGGCTGCCCCTTTCAACCGTCGCCCGATAAAATGAGAAGGCTCTTTAAGCCACCCTTGTATTCCTCACAATTGATATAGTAAAGTTTCTCATACTCTGCATGATATATATTTCCCCTTGTCAAAAACTCCTGTATAAAACTCCTTCACGATTTCTTCATGGCAAGGATTTGTTGTGCGAATGAACTTGTCATAAGTGATGTCCAAATCT
This sequence comes from Picea mariana, assembly GCA_032191745.1. Taxonomy (NCBI): domain Eukaryota; kingdom Viridiplantae; phylum Streptophyta; class Pinopsida; order Pinales; family Pinaceae; genus Picea; species Picea mariana. The sequence goes on along the minus strand of JASDQU010012098.1, from coordinate 46,297 downwards.
TTCCACAATGCTCGGTAATCACATGCATTTTGATTATAGTGGTATTTCAGGTTTTGACCTTTAGTAGCAACAACTATGGAAATTTTCTCTCCATGCTCATTTGTTCTTGTTATGAAAACTACCTTTTTTCCTTATAATATCCGGGAGTGGGCCATGATATCGGCTGCATTTTTATTTCTTTGTATAACTTTTCCAAACGCAACATGCTGACCATCCAACCGGCATGCTTTCACAGTTGTGATAAAAAATTGAGATCCGTTAGAATCAGGCCCTGAATTTCCCATGGAAACCACACCTGCATTGGAATGCTTCAGCTTGAAATTTTCATCAGGAAAATTGCCTCCATAAATTGACTCACTATCGCTACCATCTCCAAATACTATATCTCCAGCTTGAATCATGAAACCATGTATGATATGATGGAAAAGAGTCTTTATAATGCAAATATTTGGCAGTTGTTTCTTTACCTTTCTCCCCTGTGTGAAGAGCTCAAAATTTTTCCACTAATTGGGTACGACCTTACCATACAAAAAAATAACAATCCGACCAACACGTCGTCCATTGAAATACTCCCATGCAACGAGGAAAATAATAAACTAATATGGGAAGACATGTGTCTCCATTCGACCATGCTGCATAAGACGGAAGAGCAACTTCTTTCCAGGACTTTGGAATCGGATATATAAAGCTCTTGCATGAGAAGGAATACCAGGTGCATAATTAGTGAATTTGCCACCTCACATTTCTCGGATCTCATCTTTTGATAGCTTGTTTGATAAAATATCCATTTCTCAAATATTGTCTTCAATGAAATTACTTAGGTTTGGTACTTGCAATTGTGCTTTGCATTCTGTACTGCTTACTTTCAAAAATTTCACATACGTTTGGAGGCTTATTCAGTTCAACATCATTGTTATCTGAGGAACGCTGATATTTTCAACACAAAAAACCAATGCGCATACAAAAAACCCTACAAGGCCTTCAACAATCTGATGCAAGTTAGAGATAATTTGGAAATAAGTTTGATGCGATTCTCAAACACATTGGGATGAAAACACTGAGTAGAGAAATTTCCAAAATCTGTTTCAACATAGGCTCCATCTAGGGATGGTACTTTCCCGTAAAGTGCCAAGAACAGTAGACCACGTGCCTGCATCAATAAAGTGACCTGCAAAAACTCTGAACCATGTCACTTAGCATCTTGCAGCGGAGGAATTCGACATTTGAGATCAGTGGAGTCGCCAACGAAAACGTGTAGAGTCTATGAACCAAGGAGTCGCAAGGTGAACAATCACAGCCAACCGAACATCTATCCCGTGTTCACCAAAAGGAAATAGATCCGAACCTTTGTCGTATCCCAGGGAAGATAAATTCATCCTCCGTCCCTGACAATGGCACCAAAAAATGTTGTTGCAAGAGTTGACTCTAGGCTGTAATAGAGCCAAGACTTAGCACATTTTTAAAAGAAAAAATTATTTGTTGTTCGGAACTTGACTTGGGTTGCAGCAAGCCAATCCCTGAAAATTGATTTAGAGTGTACTTTTGACCTAATACACTTAAAGAGAGTTCTCTCAACAACCAAGGGCTCTTTACTCAGGAATATTCGGTAATCACAGTAAGAAGGCCATATTTCTTATCAGAGACGATTTTTAATAAGGTTGGGGGTTGCACAGATTTGAAAAGACCTATTGGGCGATGGAGTCAAGTGAAAACCAAAGAAAAGAGATCATAGAAGTGATCATATTACTTGCGGAAAATGAGGCAAAGTAAGTCTATCTTTCAAAAATTAATAATCATGATATAATAGCAGAAAAAGAAAAGGAAAAGGCCATCACAGTGAAAGCATCGATCAAGGATGAATTTTCACTATAACTTTAGAGGAAAAAGACTGAAGGCTGATAACTAGATGCAAAGCACTTATCTAGAGTGAATTCTGACCAGTCACCATGGAAACACAACACATATATATCAACTGTGTGTAAGGAGCATATAAAATGAATTCCAAACAAATTTTAACTCAGCTGAAAAAATGAAGAGATAGACAATAT
>JASDQU010012098.1:24500-44164 GCA_032191745.1 Picea mariana | reverse complement strand
CCCTCTTTCATTTCAGCCTCCTCCAACGATTATTTAACTAATCTCACCCTCTCAATCCGTTACATAACTCAGTGTTTACAACAAATAACCTAAAAGAAATCTCTTTTTGTTTCGAGAAGTATGGAAACGGTTTGCCTTCTTAGAATTCTGCAACTGCTAGATGCTCTGCCGGCTCCTTTAAACCGTTACTAATAACTTTGACAAGTGGCGTATTGATGATTCCTTTGTATGATTGATCTATAATTCCGAGTCTTATTTCTTTACAAACCGTTGGGAGGTCATTGTAAAGGGAATGTTTACTATGAAAACAATAAATTCACTTGGAAGCGAGATCATAATTTCATAACCTCTACAACACAAATGATCGAATGGGCAATCAGTTCTACTGAAAATCTGGAACAAATCCTTTGACACCGGTCTGCTCCTTGAAATGCCTCTGTCAATCCTTAAATGTTGCCTGAATATTCTCTAGGAAATCCCGAAATCGGTGGATGCAATGGGCACTTTGAATGTTGATATCGTGCCTTTCATCCTTTAACTTTAAATCTGGATTAGATCGCCGATGAATGCTGGTCTCTATCTATCGGAGGTGATTTTTTCAAAACATAGCGACATGTGTGTTAACCACATCAAATCCCAAACATCAAAATCAATGAAATCAAATCTTCAGTTAAATTTCTATTGACAAATCCTGGGTCTAAAATTTCCAGCTGGCCATCAATGCAATGCTTAGTAATGTAAGCATAATCACACTCTTCTACAACTGACGGCTGGATATCGAGTTGAGTCGAGTTATGCCTAGAATCCGATCTGAAAGAGATTCAGCTAAAGATGGGAAGCATGAAAAGGCTTCTTGATTCCCTCAATCTTTTTATTTGCTTCTTTGTAGGGTCGTGTTGGCTTGAAGAACAATATTTGCTGTGTCCCAATTCCTCATATTTACTGTATGAGCGATCAATCAATACGATGATGCGTGCTAGGTGTTGATCTTATAGAAATGAAAGCCACCACCAACTCCCTCTTCGTGACTTGAATGGGCGTTGGGACGTTGGGTTGATGGACTTCGTGTGTTGCATGGTGTTGCTGTTGTGTGCAGGTATCGAAACTGACCTCCTTTTCCTCAAATTCGCATGTAAATTGCAAACGCCAGGTGCAAGCCCACCATTCTTAAGATTCAACTATAACTTCCTTCGACAATTGATGCATATGATTTAGTTTTCCCTCCGATGCGTGGATATCTTCTCTGCGTGGTCGCTCTTCGTGGCTTTTCTTGCATATAGCCTGGTGCTCCCTCGTGTTGAAAGATATCCGAGAACTTTACCCACAAGCTAACAGTACCAATATATTTTACATCTGTGAGAGGATTGATTGAGAAAATGATCACACCTTTGACATCTCCTTTGGGGGCTGCTTCCACAAGTTCCTCTCTCTTTTCTGAAACCTGCGAATCTAGTGAATACTTGATAAGGAAAATCTTATTTTAACACTGTATGTTATATTTGTTCAAAGCCCAAAATCCTCCTGCGTGAGTATACTGAGGATTTAAGTCTTTAAAATGGTTACACAACTCATCAATGAGATCCGTAGAGTGAAATGGATGTGTGCTTGCGCTTGGCTTTAGTGACTCATGTGTATTGGATCGGAGTCTCGACTTTCAGGTTTTCAGAGTAAAAGAGGAGAAGCTCATTCTTCTGCCGATTAAAATCCCGAAGACAGAACGAGTTCTAGAACTTTTTCAATCAACGTTTTACACATGAGATGGACCCTCAATCCCTCTGCGTTTGTGTGTGAGCTGGAACCCTGATTTCGGGTTTCAGGAAAAAAGAAGTAGTCAATCCAAACTCTAAGTCGGCCAAATTTCCGAAATAGAGCTCAGCGTAAAATTTGTGTGGGTCCTCTTCATGAAATCTATTGCATGCAGCCGTGATGGTTATGTTATTCCTGTACGTCCTTTACTGGCAATGATGCCTCTGCCATTTTGCCCGCTTCTCTACATTCTTGTGTTTGTAATTGTTTATCGACTGTCGTTTGACACAGGGCTGCCCCTTTCAACCGTTGCCCGATAAAATGAGAAGGCTCTTTAAGCCACCCTTGTATTTCTCACAATTGATATAGTAAAGTTTCTCATACTTTGCATGATAGATATTTCCCCTTGTCAAAAACTCCTGTATAAAACTTCTTCACGATTTCTTCATGGCAAGGATTTGTTGTGCAAATGAAATTGTCATAAGTGATGTCCAGATCTTTCCACAATGCTCGGTAATCACATGCGTTTTGATTGTAGTGGTATTTCAGGTTTTGACCTTTAGTAGCAACAACTATGGAAATTTTCTCTCCATGCTCATTTGTTCCTGTTATGAAAACTACCTTTTTTCCTTATAATATCTGGGAGTGGGCCATGATATCGGCTGCATTTTTATTTCTTTGTATAAATTTTCCAAACGCAACATGCTGACCATCCAACCGGCATGCTTTCACAGTTGTGATAAAAAATTGAGATCCGTTAGAATCAGGCCCTGAATTTCCCATGGAAACCACACCTGCATTGGAATGCTTCAGCTTGAAATTTTCATCAGGAAAATTGCCTCCATAAATTGATTCACTATCGCTACCATCTCCAAATACTGTATCTCCAGTTTGAATCATGAAACCATGTATGATATGATGGAAAAGAGTCTTTATAATGCAAATATTTGGTAGTTATTTCTTTACCTTTCTCCCTTGTGCGAAGAGCTTGAAAGTTTTCCACTAATTGGGTACGACCTTACCATACAAACAAATAACAATCCGACCAACATGTCATCCATTGAAATACTCCCACGCAACGATGAAAATAATAAACTAATATGGGAAGACATGTGTCTCCATTCGACCATGCTGCATAAGACAGAAGAGCAAATTCTTTCCAGGACTTTGGAATCGGATATATAAAGATCTTGCATGAGAAGGAATACCAGGTGCATAATTAGTGAATTTGCCACCTCGCATTTCTCGGATCTCATCTTCTGATAGCTTGTTTGATAAAATCTCCATTTCTCAAATATTGTCTTCAATGAAATTACTTAGGTTTGGTACTTGCAATTGTGCTTTGCATTCTGTACTGCTTACTTTCAAAAATTTCACATACGTTTGGAGGCTTATTCAGTTCAACATCATTGTTATCTGAGGAACGCCGATATTTTCAACACAAAAAACCAGCACGCATACAAAAAACCCTACAAGGCCTTCAACAATCTGATGCAAGTTAGAGATAATTTGGAAATAAGTTTGATGCGATTCTTAAACACATTGGGATGAAAACACTGAGTAGAGCAATTTCCAAAATCTGTTACAACAGGAAGCATGGTCTCTCTACGAGGCACACAGAGGCTGAGAACCATTTAACTTCTAGAGTTGAGGAATGCGCATAAGGGGTGCGCAAAAGTATTATTCCAAGCGTTAAGTTCAAGAGAAAGAGCGCAAAGCTCTTAAGCCTTTCATAGATAACAAAGCTCAGGAAGAAAAGTGAGGTTGAAGTATTGAAAAAGGGGGGGTTCCCTTGTTTGGAAGACGAACAGATGAAATCTTTTCGGAAGAAGCCACGATTTGTTGTGACCGTTGGGTACGGGAAAGAGCGTGGGAGTTAACCCTAGAGTCATTTGGAATTTTTGATTTCAACGAACTAGGCGAGTTCGTCGTAAGGGAGGTAAAATCCCCAAAGTTTTGAATTCCCAAAGTTAACCCTCAGCCTTAGATCTGAGGATGCCCGGGAACCTTCCCGACCGCTAGATATGGGAGGTAGACGATAGTCAAGTTACCAGAACTACCCATGACATAATAACTTGATAGTGGACATGTTATTTCATGGATGCGATCAACCTACATCATTAATCTCATTGGGAATGGAAGATCAACAACTAAGATTAGACTAGAGTCGAGCGAGCACTCCCCCGATGGTGGAGGTTGAACCCTGCAATTTCCATGAACCGTCAATTGTCATTGACCTTCGATCTAAGTTTGACGAGATATCTGAAACGCAAGGAGTGCGTGGGAAGGAGAAATATTCAAGGGAAATCAATCTCAGAGGAGATATCACTTTTAGGTGTGCAAACGAAGTCCAAGAGACAGACCCGTAGGAGGAGAAAAGGTCGAGGCCTTTGAACACTTAGAAAATCTTCCAAGTCTGAAGAGATCAGAAGCTCAGGAGGAGGAGCGACAGTGGTCATTGGATCACAATGCAGAGGACCAATAGCCATATAATTAGATAAAGGTACCTGAGCCTTAGTGCTTTGCACACACAAGAGAGTGGACTTACCAAAGTCCCGAAGTCCCGAAGTAGTTTGGGACAGTCCATCATCAAGGAGAACGAAAATATCAAGCGTTGAATTTAGAGGACAAGTGGCTTAAACCTGTAGAATCCGGGTGAATACCCAAAGAAAATGTCAACCGTCAGATCGTCTGAAGTAAACGTCAGCCATTGGATCCAGAGGACATGTGGCGTAATTTTGTGGACTCTGGGTAAAGACCTGAAGTAGATATTATCCGTCGGTTGGCAGGAGATATGTGTCGATAGATTGAATACTTCGGGGAAAACTACTTTAGAGGTTTCCAAGTGAGAAGTGAGACAAAATCTCGAAGCCCCAAAGGCCGAAGAAGATCACAACCATCCGTTGCCGAGGGATACGTGGCAGAAATCCATGAAGTTCAGGTGAAAGCACTCCGGGAGAAACGAGTGCATAGGAGTCTGAAACTCTTGAAGCCCAAAGAGCCGAAGAGCCAAAGAGAATCTGGACTGTCAAATCCAGAGGGTACATGGTGAAAGATCATGAACTCTGGGTGAAAGTACTCCGAGAGAAAACAAAGGAGTAAAGTTTGAAATCACTGAACCATGAATAGCCGAAGCAGCTGGGAGTCGTCGATTTGCGAGAGGACACATGTCATCAGATCGCGAACTCCAGATAAAACTCTCCGAGAGAAGTAGAGCATGGGGAAATTGAGATTTGATTCATGGAAGGCAGAAGTCCCAAAGAGGACGACAGACATTGATTTGAAAGTGGATGCTTGGTGCCAAATCTAGAAATTTGGAGGAAATTAGAGGGTGAAAGCGTCGAAGTCCTGAAGAAGATCTCGATCGTTGATTGAGGAGGAGGTTGAAGGACCGTTGATCTGGTATTGGTTGAAAAGTGCCAAAGTCCTGAAGAGGACCAAAGCCATCGATTTGGAGAGGATAGGTGTCAGAAGATCCGACACTCTAGAAGGATTCACTCTAGAGATTTGTGTTTGTGGAGAGCAGATGTAGACCGCTGATCGGAGTAGACACGTGGCGTCCGATATACAAATTCAGGTACGAAGCACTCCGAAAGAAAAGGGTGAATGAAGGAGAAAGAACTCCCAAAGGTTGAAGATCCAGAGTTCATCATAACCGCTCATTTGTTGAGGACATGTGTGAACAGTTCTTCCACTCAGAAATATAGCTACTGACAGAGGAAGTGAAAGTTGAGAGTTGAAACTCCCGAAACCCAATTCGTGAAATAAATCTTAGCCATTGATTTAGAAAGGTTAGATATGATCTATAGATTCATAAAGGATAGATCTGAGCTGTCATTTTAGAAGAACCATCAAGGTCGTGAGATCGATGGTCCCGTCGCATTGTGGGGACCGGAGGTGCGCGAACTTTAAAAAGCTGAGGGCGGGCCGCAATCCAGACCACGGTTTTGGAGAAAGGACACTTGGAGGCTAAAGGTGAATTGCGGGGTGAAAATTAGTTGGTTTCAAACCACCCTTGGTCATGCTCACAATCATGTGGATTACGTGATATTATCACCCAAGGTCATGACAAGGAAGGGATTATCAGAAAAGGGGCTAGTGCCCAAACTTAGATATTTCGCAAGAGAAAAAGGGGAAGGTCGCGAGTACCATTAGACCTACACCGAAAAGTCAAAAGAGTCTATGTTTAATTGAAAAATGAGACCATCAAGGTCTTAGAGAGTTGTTTGGCTCCAGAATTGGAGATCCTTGACTAGGAGGTCGGATTGGTTCCCCGACTTTCCAAATTAGAAACCATGGATGGAGAATCTGTCGTTTAAGAAAAGAGAAAATTTTTATGCCCCGTCGTGGGTGTGTTACATAGGGAAAATGCGTCCCCAACCCACAAAGAAAGGGATAGGGAAAATATGAACACTCTCAAGACAACCAGTCCAAGTCGCAACACAAGAAGGGTAATGAGAAGACGTAGAAGGACATGGGAAAATGGTGTGAATACCATAAAATCCCTTGGCACAAAACTGGAGAATGTCACTCCAAGAAGTCACTCATGGATGAGTTGAAGGCTTCCAAGTCAGAGGATGATTCTGATTCCGAATCAAATCCAGAAGGAGGTAAGTGGATTATCGATTCTCAACCAAGTGCCACTGTTGCTACCACCAAATTCCAGCCAAGTGAACCAGAAGAACAAGAGGAAGGGGAACGCCTCTTTCACTCACAGATGTGGGTAAAGGGGGATTCACTTCATTTCATTGTCAATAGAGGAATTCAAAAGAACCTGATATCAACAGAGGTCATTAAGTGGCTAGAAATAACAAAGAAACCGCACTCGAAACCCTACACCATCGGTTGGCTTCGCCAAGGAAGAGATCTTTGTGTCAGATAACAATGATGTCTGCCCTACGGCATCAAGTCTTTCAAAGATGAGGTATTGTGTGATATTTCTCCCCTTGAAGTTTGTGATGTTATTTTAGGACAACCATATTTGTGGAAGTGTCATGATGTGTATGAGTCTAGACCCCGCAATGTTATTATTACTTTGGTAGACAATTGTACAAGATACGAGAGGTAGCACCACCTACCACTATTTCTTTAATCTCTGCTAAGAAATGCAGTAAGGTCATTTCACAGAACGAGAAGTTCATCTTCTTTGTGATTTGTGATCATAGTAAGAAAAAGGTCACCTCCACATCCATGGACTCTACAAAGATCCTCTCTTTGTAGCAAAAGAAAGTGGACAAGATCATGGAAGAGTACAGAGACATCTTCTCCTCACCCACCCGGGTACCGACACACTACCAAGTCAAGCATCCAATTGATCTAACCCCCAGTGCACCTATGCCTAATGGACCATTCTATCATTTCTCGCTGATGGAAAATGACAAAATAAAGCGTTAGATCCAAGAGCTTCTTCAAAAGGGGCACATCAGACCCAACTTCTCCCCTTGCGTAAGCCTGATTATACTGGTGTAGAAGAAGGATGGGATATGATGACTCTACATTGATTATAGATAATTAAACAAAATCACAGTCAGAAAGCGGTACCTAATTCCTAGGATTGATGAACTTCTTGACCAACTCAAGGGGGAAAAGTTCTTCAACAAGATTGATCTAAAGTATGGCTACCACCAAGTTCCCATCAAACCAACTGATGTATGGAAGACACCTTTAAAATCTAAACAAGGTCTCTTCAAATGGTTGCTCATGCCCTTTGTCTTAACAAATGCACCAACCACTTTCATGAGGTTGATGGATGATGTATTGAGACCATTCACCAACTCTTTTGTGGTGGTATATTTGGATGACATCCTCATCTTCATCAGAACATGGGAGGAGCACATGCGACATATTCAACATGTTTTGAGCACTCTGTGGAAACACAAGCTATATGAAAACTTGGAAAAATGTTCCTTTGGCTTGAACATGGTCCAATAATTGTGATACATTATTGATGAGAATGGGGTACATGTTTATCCCGCTAATATCCAAGTCATCCGTGATTGGCCAACCCTGACCACACTAACCGAGCTTCACAGCTTCTTTGGATTTGCCAACTTCTACTGATGGTTCATGTTGGGATTATCCAATATTGCAAGGGCCCTCATCCACGTGACCAAGGGCGGTGGTAGGGAAAATTTTGTATGGGGGAAGGAACAACAATGAGCATTTGAGGATCTAAAGAATCTCTTGTGCTTAGCTCAAGTACTCTCCTTGCCCGATTTGCAACAACCATTCAATATTGAGACTGATGCATCTTACTATGTTGTAGGCGTAGTTCTCACTCAACACAGTCATCTGGTGGAATACCATAGTGAGACACTCTCATATATTGTCTGTAAATACCCCACCTATGACAAGGAAATGTATTCCATTGTACAAGCTTGTTGTCAATGGAAAAAGTACATTCTGGGAAAGGATATGATCATCCACACTGATCACAAACCTTTGCAGTTCATATATACATAGGGGAAGTTGCAGGATGATCGCCATCAGAAGTGGTCCACCAACCTGCAACAGTTCCATATCAAAATCAAGTATAAGACATGGAGCACAAATCGTGTCGCTAACTGTCTCAGTTGACCTCCCGTGGCTGCACTCACCACTGTGGTCCATTCCTATGGACATGAGGCATCTGAGTGGCCCCAACTTTATCAACAATATCCAGACTTCGCCACCACCTATTAGGTCTTGGGTACATGCACAACTGTCACCGATTTTCACATTCAGAACAGGCTGTTATGCCATCTAGGCCTATTTGTGTTCCTACATGCGAGCGTGCAAAGATAATTTAGGAATCTCACTACAATCAGATGGCAGGACATTTTGGCATGGAGAAAATTGTGGCCGTTCTTCAGAAACATTTTTATTGGCCAAAACTTCAACATGACACCAACAAGTATATCATATCTTGCATTGCATGTGCCATTGCCAAGCCATCCATCAAAAAGCAAGGTTTATACACCCCTCTTCCTATCGCTGAGAAGCCTTGGGAATCCATCTCTATGGATTACATGTCTGGACTTATTTCCACCAAGCAAGGCAATGATTCTGTATTTCTGGTCGTTGATCAGTTTTCGAAGATGGCCATCCTCACAACCTGCAAGAAGAACATCACAATAACATATACTGCCAAGATCTTCTTTGAATGAGTGTGGGTCCACTTTGGGATACCACATAACATCATCTCCGATAGAGGACAAAAGGTTCCTCAACACATTCTGGTCGAGTCTATGGTCACTATTGGACACCAGGCTCACTAAATCCACTGCTTTCCACCCCCAAACAGACGACCAAACAAAGGTCATCAATCATATGATTGTGCACATCCTGCACATGTACAACTCTAAGCATATGCATACATGGGATGAGAGTCTCCTCTCTATTCATCATAGTTACAACAGGGCTCTGCATAGCTCCACTGACCATAGACCATTTCAGGTGGGAATGGGATTCCAACCCTTGGGTACCATTGATGTTGCACTACCTCTTGCAACCACAGAGACGGACTCTTCCCATGTTCAATATGAGACCGAAAAATACACCTGATTCATTGAGCGGATTCAACACATCTGCCAACAGGTCCATGAGATTTTTCAGAAAGCCAATGCTAAGTACAAGCAACACCATGATCAACACAGGGTACCACACCAGTTTTAGGTTGGAGACAAGGTTTGGTTACATTTTCATAAGGAGCGTCTTACAGGGCCCCATCAAAATCTCTTCCCACTTTGCTATGGGACTTACACCATCACCAAGGCTATGAGTAGAAATTCTTTTGAGCTCAACACTCCACCCTTCCTTGGCTTGCACCCAGTGTTCAATGTGGACCTCCTTCGACCATATTTTCCACCATTATTGGACACCTTAGAGATCACAAAACAACTGACACAAACATATCTCAACCCTGACTACATGGAACACACATCCACTGATCAAATAGTGGACACATAGGTCAAGGGCACTCGCCAATAGAGGATCCATCTTTATCGGGTTGTCAAGTTAGGGCAACTCCTACATCAAGGAAAGTGGTTCACCCAGGGCCAAATTCAGCAGAAGTTTCCTCACTTGATTAGGGAAATCAACGCAATGGAGACCATTGCTTCCTAAGGGGGGAGGATTGATCCGGGTGGTTATTGGTGGCCACCCACCTATTCCAACTGGCTCCTCTTGACAATTTTTAGTTCAACACGTTCTTCTGTACTTCTTTGTAATTGTGGGTTCTACACTTCCAGGGTTGTCTGAATCCCTACACATCTTCCAAGTGGATACTGGTGGCATCCCACCTAATCCAACTAGATTATTTTGTATGTTTTCATGTCAGCACATCTTGCCGTACTTCCAGGGCCATTTTGGGTTCCTAAACAATGTTTTTTTGGCTCGCCATAGTCAAACTGTAGAGAGAGTCATGGTTTGATGATGTAATTTGTATCTCTCTAAAATACCTTTCCAACGGGCTATCACGTGCCTAAAATAGAGGTTATATGCAAAATTTATGACCCCAGGAAGTTGAGGTACCAAATTACCCATAGGGCCCCACATAACTTTTGGCGTTTCATCTCCTAGGGTTAGGTTTTTGGATGTCTAGGGTTTTGGAATTCATGAGTAATGTTAAAAAGGCCTTTGGAGCCTCATTGTAATCATTCTGCTCAGACAGATGCGCATAGAAGCCACATCTCTTCTCAAAGATAGCTACCCCCATTCGAGCAAATGTTTCAGTTTTGCAGTTTTACAGTTTCAACCTATTTCATTTATTCAATAGAAGACATTGTTCACTGGATATCTGTGTTGTACTTCACATCTCTGTGTTTATTGTATTCATTCTGTTAATTAGTTCATTCCGCTCCTAAATCCATATCATTAAGTCCTATGTTAATTTCAACCCTTTGATTTTACCTTCTAGTATAGCTTGAAGAAGGCTTCTACCTAGGCCTTCAACCATAATAATGTACATATAGGGGGAGAGGGGATATCCTTGCCTTATACCTCTAGAAAGGATAGAGGTATGGGATGGATATCCATTCAGAAGGATAGAAAAAAAAGCAAAGGAGATGAGGTTAATGATCTAATTTATCCAGTGAGAGTGGAAACCAAATGTGAGGATCATTTTTTCTAAGAAATCCTAGCTCAATCTGTCTTAGGATTTAGACATGTCCAATTTCATGAGCATACCTAAATATTTACTTGTTTTGAGAAAGTGTATTGTTTCATGCACTATAATAATGATATCAAGAATTTGTCTGCCCTCTATGTAGCCTCCCTTTTGTTGGGATGTGATCCTTGTCATGATTGGTTTAATCCTATTAGATATGATCTTGGAGATGATTTTATAAATGAGATTACATAAAGAAATTGGTTTGAGCTTTTCTGTTGTATTGGATTCTTTGACTTTAGCAGTAATATCTAGAAAGGTAGATTTGAAGGCATGCAGCATGTTTTTAGATATTCTTGATTCTTTGACCACCTCTGTAATATCCCAAAGGATGAGCCTTGTTGTAATCATGTTTTGTAAATCATGCTTTGTAGGTTGGTGAGCCAAGTATTGATAAGCTGATAGGCTTATGTGTTTATTAAGCCGGAGGGCCTAAGTGTTAAAGGCTAGGAGCCTGATTTTGTACATGTAATTATGCACATTATTAATAAAAGATAAACATCTCTGCATGTGGACCGACCACGATGAATGAGTGATGGGGGACTAAGAATCCAAAAAGCCTGGGTAAGGGAGAGGGGGCTGAAAGGTAAGAAGAGGCACTAATATTGGGGGTTTAAGCCATTGGGAATAATAATTTATTATTATTCCAAAGTACTGTGTAAATGCATATGTTTTGTTCTAAGTTCCTAGAGAGGAACGCATGCTGATGGAGCACATACAACTTCATGGGTGGCATGTGTCGACCCAGGCGCATGTAGTTAAAACCATAGGAATAAGTCGTGTTGGGGTCGGCATCCTGCCAACCATCACCAGAGTCCGGGGGTTCGACCTTCCAATTTTCCATCCTCCGTCTGAACTCGTGATTGTCCATGATCGACCTCTGTCTGGTGTTGTTTTTAGATCCCTTACCTGGACAGTTCAAGTCTGTGTGTGAGATCTATGTGAACCCTTATGCAATCTCGAAACAATAACCGTGAGTCTGTTCCATGTTGCATGATTGAGAACCCTAAATTTGTCTGGGTCATGTTGTGCTATCCCAGTGGGTTGTTGTGGTAGTGTAGTCCTGATCATGAGAGGTTGTTGCCATTGACTGTGCATTGTTGAGCCTTGCTATTGTGTCCTCACTGTGATGGAATTGGTCACAAGAACAGGTTTCCAAACCTGTGAGAAACTCTCTCCAGGTGAGAGATTATGCTGAGGAAGTAAGAACTCCTGGAAGGGGTCCTGTAGATGCTACATAACTCTGAGACTTCCGGTCCAGTCTGCTGCTGAAGCCCAAGGCAAGGGAGGTTAGCAGCCTAAGGATTGTCTTGGTGACAATGAAGGTGTATATTCCTGGGGTGGGACAAGAATGTGGGGAATTAGAGTCTGTGAGCAGTGGACATAAGTGACTCCTGGGAGAAAATCCTTCCTCTGTAACTGGGTGCCTTCCCGTTGACCTTTCCTAGCCTAGGATTCCCTGCCTGGTGGAGCTTAGTCCCAGCTCATGGGTGACCTACTGTTGAGAGTGATGAGAAACACAGTCTAAGGTTGGGAGTTTCGTGGAAGGTCCGCACACAGTTGGTGAATTACATGTAGTTTCAAAGATAAGTATCAGTTTGTGCTTAATATTATGTTTTGCATGCCTGTCATGCTTATATGTTATCATGAATGTTGTTGTGCATATGAATTATTGTTAATGCCATGGATTATGTATGCTAGCAGTAATTATGTGCTTACTCTATATTAATGTATTGAATTTATTTAAATGCATGTTATATAAGTGTTATTCCGCAGTAGCATTACTCCTGACGTGGGTTGACATCCCAGAGGATGTTACAGTATGGTATTATATCTTTAAGGGGCTAAAGTCATAAGTGTTGGTAGCGTTGCCTGACCTTTGGAGGGTCGGGGATGTTCCATTTTGGTATCAGAGCCAAGGTTTTCAATGCTGAGCCTGGATGGGCCAAATAAGGGGCCATTGGACTCGAGGTTTCAGGTATAAATTTTGTCTTGAGGGACTAATTTCGAACCTTAGATTATTTCTGAGTGCCAAGGGGTTGCTTGGTTGTGTTACAAAACTACAGTCGGTGTGGTATTTGGCCACAGAGAAAGAGAGAGCGCAACGCACAAAGTGTTGGAGCCGTTGGATCTGATCGGGAGGAAAGGAGATCCATCATGACCGTCAGATCTGGAGAAGGTGTAGGAGAGTTATCCTATAAATATTTCGGGGTTTCGACTATCGAGAAAAGCAAGATGTGATGATGCACAAACTCCCGATGCCCGAAACTCTGAAGTCTCGAAATGATATACACCATAGATGGGAGGAAGAAAACTTGACCATTGGATCAAGCGGAAAGTAAATCGCAATTTCGACAATCGAAAAAAGCGATATGTGCGGACGCACAAACTCTTGAAACCCGAACTCCCGAAAATAAAAGTGAACGTGGTAGGACCCGATGATGTTGCCAAAGGTGACGTGGACCTCCTAAGCGTGCCACGTGCCACCATGGTTGTTGGAAACAACTGTGTGACGTGGGCCCAAAGGGGATAAAGTAAATCAGAATTTCGGATGTCAGAAGATTTGGAGGAAACAAGTGTGGGAACCTTCGAGGTCCGAAGTCCCGAAACTTTGATGATGGAAGGAACACAGTGGGTTCCAACCATTGGATGTCGTGTAGACGTGGACCGTTGATCCACCCAATGTTGCAAGTTAGGAAACCAGAACTCAAGAGATAGTGTTTAGTGTTTGGTCATAGCCTGTGATCGCATGGGCTGGGGACTAAGAAAGGGGGGGCTATTGCATGAAAGTTACAGAGCCGAGCAAATCTCAAAAGATTCATGAAGTCGAAACATTTTCTTAGAATCAGGTTGGTTTTGAATGTGTGGAATTTGTTAAGGAAAGATGGCCTGACAAATTCTGGTTGTCTACATGTTGTGATTGCAGAAGTTGATGAGGGCCAGAATTGGTCAGAGTTGTCATTGAGTGCAAAGAAATGGAAGAGGCACAAATTGCCTCCAGTTTAGAGAACAAAAGAAAAGGAATGGATGTCAACTTGGGATTCAAAGGATCAAACTCCAATGGGCATGGAAAGGAGATGGATAAGGAAGGACATATGATGAAAATCATTTAAAGATTGCAGAAAGATGCCCAGGATCACTGAGATGATAGTAGAAGGCTCAAGAAAAATAAGGATAAACAGGGTGAATTCAACTTGAAGTTGTTGCAGAGCCTGGATAGGATCGAAAAGAAATTGGAAAATGAGAGTGACACAAGAAAAACAGGGAGTCGCAGGACCCCTGAGAGGAAAAGAAGATCGAGGAGTGTTAGAAGACGTCGTCATTGCTCCCCAAAGAATTCTAGTAAAGAAACACACGGTAGTTCATGCCCATATCCTACTAGAAAGCATATGAGGTATGGAGTGGATGAACTGAAAGGAGAAATGAATAAGATTAAGCCTCCCACATTTGATGGAGAACACCAGAGGGAAGAATATGCCGAGACATGGCTGCTAGGCATGAGTAAGTACTTCCAATTGCAGAATTATTCCTCTCACGCCAAAGGAAGAATTGTGATGTATCAATTGAAAGGAAACACATCCATGTGGTGGGATCAAGTTGTGCAGGTGCAACACATTAGAGAGAAAGATGTCACTTGGAAGGAATTCAAGAGGTATTTCGAGAAGAAATATTTGACTAAAAGAAATTATGATAGAAAGATGAAAGAGTTCTTTGAACTCAAACTGGGCAGCATGACCATTGATGAATACAAGCAAAGATTTTTGGAACTGCTGAAGTATGTTACGTTCATCAAGGAGGAGACTGTTAAGATTTAGAGGTATCTAAGTGGATTACCACATTCTATTGGTGACAAGATTCAGTATGATGACCCTAAGTCTATGGAAGAAAAAATATGAAGAGAGAAATGTTTATATGAACAACAGAGAGAAAATCCTACCTTTCAGAAGGCTTGGGAAGACAAGAAGAAGTTCAAGAAGGAACATAGGCATAAGGGAAACAAGCCTCCCTTTTTCAGAAACAGTCCTTGGGGACAACCATATTTTAGAGAGCCCAAAAAGGCTGAAGTGGGTAGTCAATTGCCAAGGCAGACACCTATGGAGTGTTGGGGTTGTAAAGGAAACCATAGGTACAGAGATTCCCCCAAAGAAATGATAAAGCGAGAGCCATCCACAATGTTCAACAATCTGAAACAATGGAGTACATGGGTAGTAGAATGCCAAGGATCTACACAGGCCTGGACAACAAGCAAGCTAAATTTCAATCACACATGATTGAAGTGGAAGGTATGATTAACAACAAACCACTTACTGTTTTAATTGATTCAAGGGCTAGCCATAGTTATATAGATCCTAGAGTGGTGGAAGGTTTACATTTATCAAGAAGCAAACATAAAAAGTCTTGGTTAGTGTAGTTGGCTACAAGAACCAAGAGGAAAGTCACTGAGTTGGTTAAGTCCTATCCTGTGGACATGAACGGATTGAGCACGAAGGCTGGATTGAATATTTTGCCTTTAGGCTCTTATGACTATTTAATTGGGATGGACTAGTTGGACCAGCACCAAGCCCTTCAGGACTATCATAAAAAGGCATTTACTTGCCTGGATGAGGAGGGGAATCGAGAAACAGTCCAAGGAATTCCCATATCTATAGTTGTCAAAGAAGTTTAAGCATTACAGTTGAAGAAATGCTATAGGAAAGGCTGTCATTTGTTTGCAGCCCATATGGAGGAAGCATCTAAGGATGAGGTCTCAAATATTGGAGACCACTTGGTAATAAAAGAGTTTGAAGATGTATTTTAGGAGGTACCCAGACTAACTTCGAAGAGAGATATCGATTTCTTTGTAAATTTGATGCCTGGAGTAGCTCCAGTGTCGAAAGCTCCTTATAGAATGAGCACACCAGAGATGAAAGAACTTCAGTTGCAGCTTGAAGAGATTCTGAGGACGGGGTACATTCACCCAAGCATGTCGCCTTGGGGTGCCCTAGTTCTATTCGTGAAGAAGAAGGATGGAACGTTGAGGCTGTGCATCGATTTCCGGCAATTGAAAAAAATAACTGTCAAGAACAAGTACTCTCTGCCGAGGATTGATGACCTCTTCAATCAGTTGAAGGATGCGAAGATATTTTCAAATATAGATCTCAGATTAGGATATCACCAGGTAAGAATAAAGGATGAATACTTCAAAAAGACCGACTTTAGAACAAGGTATGGTTATTACGAGTTCACAGTGGTGCCGTTTGAGCTGTTGAATGCACCTGTTGTTTTTATGTGCTTGATGAATGGTGTGTTTAGGGACTATCTAGAGAATTTTTTCATAGTCTTCCTGGATGAAATTCTGGTGTATTCCAAGTCAGAGGAAGAGCATGAACAACACCTGAGGATGGTGCTGCAAGTGCTAAGAGAGCACCAGCTATATGCCAAGTTGAGCAAATTCTCATTTTATCAGGAACAAATCCATTACTTGGGGCATATTATTCAGAAGAAGGGATCGTCATGGATCCTGAGAAGGTTGAGGCCATCAGATAATGGTCAGTGCCAAGGAATGTGGCGAAAGTTAGATCCTTTATGGGTCTAGTGGGCTATTACATAAGGTTTATCGTAGGGTTCTCGAGGATAGATCACCCTGTCACTTCTTTAAAAAGAAAGGGGAAAAAGTTTATGTGGACAAAGGATTGTGAGAGATTCTTCCAACAATTGAAGCAACTATTAACCAAGGCTCCAATCCTGAGGATCGTAGACCCAAATGAAGATTTCATGGTATGCACCGATGCGTGTAAGGAAGGGCTAGGAAGAGTCCTCAGCCATAATGGATTCGTAATCTGTTATGAGTCCAGGAAGTTGAAGGAGCACAGAAAGAATTATGCCACTCACGATTTGGAGTTGGCAACAATCGTTCACACTCTGAGGAAATGGAAACATTACCTCATGGGGAGGAGATTTGAATTGAGAATAGACCACAATGGTCTGAAATACTTGTTTGACCAACCCACCCTAAACGCTAGGCAAAGTAGGTGGTTGGAGTTTCTGTGTGAATATGACTTGGATATCAAGCATATCAAAGGGAAGGAAAACAAGGTGGCTGGTGCACTCAGCAGAAAGGTGCACAACTTACATGCTACAACCATTAGCATGTACCAAACTTATATAAAGGGAATAATTTTGGAGGCTGCAAATACAAATTTCCAGTACAGAGATTTGGTAGAAAAGCTACAACAAGGTAAGATGCCACAAAAAGTGGAGATTTATAAACTAGGAGATGATGGAATAATTCTGTACAAGAACAAAATTTACGTACCTAATGTCTAGGACTTGAAACGTATAATTTTGCATGAAATGCATAATGTCCCTTATGCAGGGCACCCTGGATATCAGAAAACTGTGGCAACATTCAAGAGCCATTATTTCTGGCTAGGTATGAAGAAAGAGACTGTTGAATACATCACCAGATGTATGGAGTGCTAGAAGGTTAAAGTTGAGCACATGCACCCAACAAGGTTGTTGCAGCCTTTACCCATTCCTGAGTGGAAGTGGGAAGTGGTGATAATGGATTTCATCACGAGATTTCCCAGAACAAACAAGCAACATGACTCAATCATGGTGGTGGTGGACAAGCATACGAAAGCTGCCCATTTTATTCTACTAAAGACTACTCATAAGGAAAAATATGTTGCTGATATTTTTATGAAGGAAGTGGCACGATTGCACGGAATTCCCAAGACAATTGTGTCTGACAGAGACCCAAAATTTACCTCAAATTTCTGGAAGGGGTTATTCAATGGATTCATAATGAATTTGAATTTCAGTACAACCTACCATCCTGAGTTGGATGGGTAGACAGAGCGGGTGAATTGAGTGATAGAAGACATACTGAGAATGTATGTGATGGGCAAACCATCGAAATGGGAAGACTAACTGCACTTGGTAGAATTCGCTTACAACAATGGGTATCAAGCATCGTTGAAGATGAGCCCATTTGAAGCGCTTTATGGTAGAAAGTGAAATACTCGAGTAAGATGGGATAATCCAGCTGACAGAGCAGTAGTTGGGCTAGAGTTGCTCAAGGAAATGGAAGAGTAGATGTTAAAAATTAAGCATAATTTGAAAGCTTCCCAAGACAGATAGAAAAGTTATGCTGATAAAAACATAATTCATAGGGAGTTTAAAGTGGGTGACCATGTTTTCCTAAAAGTCAAAGCTAATAGAAGTTCCCTGAGGATGGGAAACTGTGCCAAGTTGGCAGCCAGATTTTGTGGGCCATTTGAAATCCTAGGAAGGATTAGGCTAGTACCTGCATCCATGACTATACATAATGTGTTTCATGTTTCATTGCTTAAGAAATATATACCTGATGCTAATCATGTTATCGATTGGAATGTGATTCAGGTGGAGCAAGAAGGTGTCGTGCAAGTGCATCCTATGCACATATTGGATAGGAAAAGAAAACAACTCCGGAATTGAGCTATAGGGCTTGTAAAGGTCCAGTGGGCCTGGTACAGTCTTGAGGACACGACATGGGAGCATGAGGATGCTATGCGGGCAGAATACCCGCATCTTTTTGAATATTTTGAAAATCTTGCGGATGTTGTGTGAAAGTTGCACTGAGGACAATGCAAAAATAAGGGGAGGGGATTGTAATATCCCAAAGGATAAGCCTTGTTGTAATCATGTTTTGTAAATCATGCTTTGTAGGATGGTGAACCAAGTATTGTTAATATGATAGGCTTATGTGTTTATTAGGCCAGAGAGCCTAAGTGTTAAGGCTAGGAGCCTGATTTTGTACATGTAATTATGCACATTATTAATAAAAGATAAACATCTCTGCGTGTGGATCGACCACGATGAATGAGTGATGGGGGAATAAGCTTCCACAAAGCCTGGGTAAGGGAGAGGGGGCTGAAAGGTAAGAAAGAGGGGCTAAGCTTGGGGGCTTAAGCCCTTGGGAATAATAATTTATTATTATTCCAAAGCACTGTGTAAATGTATATGTTTTGTCTTAAATTCCTGGAGAGGAATGCATGCTGATGGAGCGCATGCAGCTTCATGGGTGACATGTGTCGACCCAGGCGCATGCAGTTAAAACCATACGAATAAGTCGTGTTGGGGTCGACATTTTTCCAGCCATCACCAGAGTCCAGGGGTTTGACCTTCCAATTCACCATCCTCCGTAACTCGTGATTGTCCATGATCGACCTTTGTCTGGTGTTGTTTTCAAATCCATTAGCTAGACAGTTCAATCCTGTGCATGAGATCTCTATGCACCCTTACGGAATCCCGAAACCATAACCATGAGTCCATTCCTTGTTTCATGATTGAGAAACCCAAATTTGTCTGGGTCGTGTTGTGCTATCCCAGTGGGATGTTGTGGCAGTGTAGTCCTGACCGTGAGAGGTTGATTCCATTGATTGTGCATTGCTGAGCCTTGCTGTTGTGTCCTCATTGTGATGGAATTGGTCACAAGAATAGGTTGCCAAACCTGTGAGCAACTCTCTCCAGGTGAGAGATTATGCTAAGGAAGTAAGAACTCCTGTAAGGGGTCCTGTAGCTGCTACAGAACTTTGAGACTTCCGGTCCGGTCTGTCTGAATCCCAAGGCAAGGGAGGTTAGCAGCCGAAGGACTGTATTGGTGACAATGAAGGTGTATACTCTGTAAGTTTTAAACCTACGAAGTAAAGCAATGCCTATAGATTCTTAAGAAAAACAAAAATTAATCAATGGCTCATTCACACAGTACACAAAGATTTATACCAGAAACCCTCAACCGAGGAAAACCTTT
>JASDQU010012098.1:6638-21149 GCA_032191745.1 Picea mariana | reverse complement strand
TGTTTTGTCACAGAGTCTCCATCTTCCATCCTAAGATGATACAACTTCTTTCGAAGAAACAACTTGTTTACCATGGACTTTGATTGATACAAATTCCCCAACTTATCCCATAGTTCCTTGGTTGTAGATTCTCTCGAGACATTCAACAACACAGAATCTGCCAGGCAGAGTCAAATAATACTCCTTGCTCTTCTGTCCAGCTTCTCCCTTCGACATACCAGTAGATGGTGTACTAATAGTTTGTGTACTAGTAGGTTGTGTACCAGTAGCCCATGTGCTAGTAGACGGTGTACCAGTAGGCTGTGTACCAGGATCCACAACAATCCATTGTTCTTTGTCTACAAGAAGTTCCTCCATCTTGAGCTTCCACAGCTCAAAGTTTTTATCATTGAACTTCTCTATCTCGATTCTAGATGAGCTCGCCATTCCTCTTTCTATACTCGAATATCCACTGCAAAAGCTCCCACTAAACCCAGGTTTATCATAGACCCAAGATAAACTTGATCTATCAAGACCGAGCTAAACCCTCAACAACAAAGGCGTCCCTCTGAAGACAAAAACGAGCTCTGATACCACATGTAAGTTTTAAACTTGTGAAGTAAAGCAATGCATATAGATTCTTAAGAAAAATAGAAATTAATCAATGGCTCATTCACATAGTACACAGAGATTTATACCGGAAACGCTCAACTGGGGAAAACCTTTCTTACATTAATTATATCGAATTTCACCATTCACCATACAATATATACAATGTTTTTAGGTATTCTGTAGATACCAAAACCCTAATCCCTTAATCCGGGATTAATTTAGAAAACCATTAAAAATAGAAAAATCCATTAAAAATAGAAAAAACCACCCAAAAACAAATTTCGGGGTGCTGCCCTAGGATACCGCCCGTTGTCGAACACTGTGCGTAACCAGGGGGGGCATACTTGGCTCCCCCCCCCGGGACCCCCCTATGAAGTGACCGACACACATGACACAAAGAGCACTACTAGAGGGATCGTCAGAGGCAGTTGTCGAACCTGACGCGCCCTCACACACACATGCAAAGAATATAACATATACCCAACATACTCCTGGGGTGGGACAGGCATGTGGAGAATGAGAGTCTGTGAGCAATGGGCATAAGTGACTCATGGGAGAAAATACTTCCTCTGTAACTGGGTGTCTTCCCATTGACCTTGCCTAGCCTAGGATTCCCTGCCCAGTGGAGCTTAGTCCCAGCTCGTGGGTGACCTATTGCTGAGAGTGATGAGCAATGCGGTCTAAGGCTGAGAGGTTCATGGAAGGTCTGGACGTAGTTGGTGAATTACATCTAGTTTCAAAGATAAGTACCAGTTTGTGCTTAATATTATGTTTTGCATGCCTTTGATGCTTATATGTTATCATGAATGTTGTTGTGCATATGAATTATTGTTAATGCCATGGATTATGTATGCTAGCAGTAATTATGTGCTTATTGTGTTAATGTATTGAATTTATTTAAATGCATGTTATATAAGTGTTATTCCGCAATAGCATTACTCCTGACGTGGGTTGACAGCCCAGAGGATGTTATAGTATGGTATCAGAGCTTTAAAGGGCTAAATTCATAAGTGTTAGTAGCATTGCCCGACCTTTGGAGGGACGGGGATGTTACAGCCTTCCAAACCTCCCTTCCAATGATTGTCCAACAAGATTGAAAAAAAATATATCGTGAACCTGTCCGGACCAAGTGAAGTTCCAACTGTCATACCCATTACTATCTAAGTAACTTCCTCCAGGGTAGAGTGTCTCATAAGACTTACGTTGTTTGTTGTGGCCTTGATCTCTACCTCCCTATCCACCAAAGGTTTGGAAAGTACTTGGTTGAAATGGTTCCAAAAAGAATATCAAAACTTTCTTTAAACCTCAAGATGCTCAAATAATTCGTCAAAAGTATTAAATATAAATATAACCCATTCTTTTTTCAAGGAGTTTATCGATGCTGATGCAAATATGCAGACAGAGTGTGAAAATTTGCAAAAATTGTGGTTGTTTCAAAGATATATACAAAAGGTGTTAGAAAAATAAAACACTGGTTTTCCTTTGAATTGATTTACCTCTAAATCTATGCTATTCCTACGAATGCAAATAAAAATGCAACAAAAAAAAAAAGATCAGAACAACAATATGATCAAAGAATAAATGAATCCATTACTCAGTTTGGATTTTTTTTTACATATACACCTGTGGATAAAGATCTGAAGACTCCGATCCTTTGGTGGCCTCTCCTTGTGAGAGTTCTTTGCTTGCCTGAGTGTGTGGTCTTGGTTGCTTCTCTCTTCCTCTGGCTGCAGATTGCTGCTGTAGTGATGACCTCCTTAAAAAGAAAGGGTTTCAAATGAAAAAGGGGCAAACTAGGGAAAATTCTACAATGAGGGAGATGAGAGAGTGAAAATGAGGGAGATGAATAAATGGGTGAAACCCCTCCTTGTTTTCTAGGAAAAATACAATATTTTCTCATATTTTTGCTTTCTTGAAATTAAAATTAGGAGGGAAAGTCATAAAAATGGTTTATGACTTAATTAATTAAGATTAACTTTAGAAAGGGGGTTTCTAAAGTTAATAAGTGAAATTGGGTTTTATGGGTTTTTAGTGAAATTAACTTTAGGAACAAGGGTTCTTAAAGCGAATTAAGGGGATTTGTCATGTAAAAGTGGGTTTTATGTCCTTTTGAGAAAATTTAACTGTAGGAAAGGGGTTCTTATAGGTTAATTAGCAGAGACATGTCATGGTATCCATACTATAGTTGGAGTATCTCTATGCACTTGGTATTTTGGTCTTTGTGTGCCATTTTTATGTGATAACAACCGAATTCACCATTCTTTTGGTAATCGTCTGATCTATCAATACTCATCTCAAGGAACATATAGTCAACACCTTTCATAACCACTTCACCAAATCTATTATGACATATAATTCCCACAACACAAAACACCTCATTTGATTTGATTGCACCAAAGTCTTAGCATTAACTTCCCACTATTAGTCACCTAGAGTCATTAGAGAAGTTCTAGAAATAGAAAAACAAACGAATAAATTTAATTACTGGACATCAAGTGAGGCCCAATATTATCAACGGAGGTAGCCCACCCGGAGTCTTGACCCCAATAACTCCTGCTTATAACTCACATCTCTCAACCACTCAATCTAACCCACCGAGATATTATAACTTCATGTTATAATACATCTTTATTAAATAACCCCCTTTTATTATTAACCTTCCTTTTAATTTCATAATATGACTTATCCAATATTTTTTTTTTTAACCAAGAATAAATTTTCTTAATTGATATTTTATTCATTTACTACTTTTTTTTTTCCTCAAAAATAATTAAATTTCTATTAAGATAATAGTTTATACATTCAAAAGGCGCTAAAGTGTGAACTAGATTTGGTTCAACCAACCAAGACACCAATGAAGAACACTTAACAGTCCTGTAGTTGTGATAAAAAAATATCGAAATTGCATCTTCAGATATGCAATAAATTCATAGTAGTAGAAGTGCTAAAAAAAAAGAGTCCTCAACTCTATCATGCAATGAACCATCAAGGAATTCTTCCGAAACCATAACATTGGCAGAAAGTTGGATGCCTATTTTGAGAGGGTGTCCACCTCATAATTTAGTTCTTGGAAGATATGATAGAAATGAAGTTCATTAAAACTTCTGGCAATTGTATGCAACTTTTGACCCAGTTGAAGCATATTCAAATGATGAAGTTGGGTTGAATTATTAATCCATTCAATACATAATTTTGAGTCACCATAGACATGAAGATTGTTGACCCTCTTAATTTTTTCCATCTTTAACAGCACAATAAGGGTAGAGAGCTCTGCCAAATTGTTGGTGCCAGGTCCAATGTTTATTTTCCCAAGATAGAAATGTGCTGGAGTTACAAACAGTGAGAACCCAAACTCACAAGTCTTATCTGGACCTTGACACACCCCATCAAGGAACCCTTAGGGCTTGGAATTATCTATGCACAATGGATTGAGCATTCTGGGGGTTTTATTGGAAGGAAGAGACTTATAAAAATGTGACAGAGCAATAACTTGTTGAAATACGTTTATGAACAGGAAAGCTTTATTTTCGAATAAGTGCTCATTACGGGCCAACCACATTAATCCCCAAGTGACTAAGAGAGGCAACTCTTTCTATTCATCTAGCCTTAAATTCGAGAAAAATTCTTTCGAACAATTGGAAGTGTCGTCTTTTTCCTAAAGCATCAGGATACCTGTGTGTTTCTCCAAATCGTCCCAAACATGTTTGGAAAATTCGCAGTGTAGGAAAATATGAGAATTCGTTTACTCTGCCTGGAAACAAAGTTGAAAAATGCTTGGGGCTTGATAACCGATTTTTTTTAATCGATCCCAAGTTAGTGCTTGATCTTTGAGGATCAACCAGAATAACAAGGTGGCCTCCATGGGACCTTTGATGTTCCAGATATGTTTATACCATCAGGAGGGATTATCTTCCACTAAAGAGGAGTAACCAAGCTTGGTAGAGTATGACTCGCTAGACTGAGGACAGGACCAAGCTAATTCATCATTGTTCTCCGATAGATGGATGTGAGCTTTATGCAGGGATAAGGTAAAATTAGACCAAGAGATTATCCAAGTGTCTTTGAGTTCTAAGTCCGTGGAATACACCACAAATATCTTCCTTTGATATTTCTCTGTAGAGTTCTCTATTATTAACATGTTCAATCATCTTCAGATAATATCTTATAAGTTGGAGCATATCCTCAATGAATTCAAGATCTTTCTCAGTAAATAGATCTTTGAAATGGGATACCCCCATGTCTGTAAGCTCAAAGAATCTCTTTTTCTTTTTTCCTGACTGATCCTCCAGTTCCAAGAGAACATTGCAATTTTTCCGGTGATTAGCAAATTTTTGAAAATACTTGGTGTTATGGTCACCTGCTTCTAGCTAGAGAGCACGACTCTTAAGGTACCATGCGTGTTCCTTCTCAATTAAAATGGAGTGTCTCCTAGCTTCCAGAAATTTATAGCTTCCATTACGTTTGTAGCCACTACCAGGGAATCAATTTCCTGGGCACATAACTCCTCCAGTTCTTTTTCAACAAGATTGATGCCATTTACAAGGGCTTGTCTACAGTTTTTTGCCGAGATTGTCCCTACCTTTTTCAACTTCTGTGGATTCTCCACAGAATGGTCGCTGGTGGACTTAACACTATTCATAGTGAATGGGTACCACGTGGAGTTGACCAAGTGCTTGAATTCATCAATATTTTCCCAACTGGAATTGTATTTGAATGGCACACCTGGTTTGCGTTCTGCTTTTCCAAGTTCTAGAAATATGGGCCAATGATCCGAGCTACAGATCTGGCATACCCAAGAATGGTAACTGGGAATGGGATAGAGAAATTATTCTTTAACTAGAAATCGATCTAGTCGTTTATGAATACCTTCCTCCCAACTCATATTTTTGTACCATGTAGGTCTCAAAACCACGTGTTCCACATATACAAGATTGCAGGCTTCACATTTTGGAAGGAAATATTTTGAAAGTTTGCCCTTGCGGCCCAACCTGCCCCATATCTCATCCTTATTCACAGTAAAGTTTAAACCACCTCCAAGCAACAAGATCTCATCCTTAACCAAGCTAGAGTTAAAAATTTTGTTCCAGAATGCCTCCTTCCCAATATAGGGCCTGTAGACATTGAGAATTTTGAAGTGCCGATTTAGCTCTAGGATAAATATTTCTGTAAAGAGACTAGATATAATGGAGTAGGAATTTGTGAGAGTAACCCTAGGAGACAGTTCGATGATTAAACCACCTGACAATCCCATCGAATATGATGCAGTAAATTTCCATCCAGGTAAGAGGTGCATTAGGTCAAATATGAAGGAGTCAAATGGACCCATGGTTTCCTGAAGAAGTATTATATCAGGTTTAGTAGAATCACAAAGTCCACGAAGGGATAATTTCATGGATTTCCCTCCTAAGGCACACATATTCATGGACATTAACATCATCAGGCAATCATGTGTGAGGTCAACCCTTCTCTAATGACCCCAATGTTAAGTTTTTGTTTACCTTGATAAACCTCACGATAAGCCCTTTCTTGTGTGTGCTTGATTTCAGACTTACAACCAAATTTCTAAGGCCCACTTTTTTTGACACAGTCAGACCCTATACCTCCTGAAAAATCTACATTCTGTCCCCTAGGCCGCAGAAGATATGACTCTCTCCCCGATGAGTGTGATGAATGCTCCCAGTGAATTTCATCAGACCCGGTCCGAGAGGTGGAAGGAATTGCAGGACCAAGGTAAGAGGGGGAAACACGATAAATGTAAACCATGGAAGGATAAGTAGAGGCAGGGATATGAGCACATTGTGGAGGAGAGTCTCAATCCACAATCCCAAGTTTACATTTGAATCAATTACAGGTATGGAAGTACAAGGATCCGAGATAGTGTTATGCAAAATTAAGGACTTACCAACATAGTGGAGTGGATGATTTGTCGCATCCCAGATCGCTTCTAGAGTGTTACGATAGGATTATGATAGATCCAGATCTCTAGTTAAGTTGTACAAGGATACAGATTTCCCAATACCCTGATTAGTAGGAGGAGCATGCGCTGTGTGTACAATATTGATGCGAGTCCACATGTGATCCTCTATATGTTGAATATCACCTTTATTTGGAAACGCTGGTGATGGAGAGGGGAAAATTTTGTAGTTTGTCTTCTCGTGCAATGGGGATGACACTGTCACTTGGTCATGAGCCTGGCCATAATTTTGGAAACTCAATTCACACTTTGCATACAAGTGTCCCACATGGTGGCAACGTGCACAATGAAAAGGCAGATGGAGATAATCCAATTGCTATGTGTAGATTTTTTCACCTAGCAAAATATCCATAGATTCATATAGACCATTCCTGGGATCAATATTGTAACAACCTTAGTTAAATAACTAATTGTCAAAATTAAATAATTGTTTAAGGTTTATTAAGTTTAAATAATTAATTGTCCTAATGTGTATTAATTATTAATTATTATTAATAATTAATTAATTATTGTTTAATGTATATTAATTAATTAATTAATTCATTAAATATTTGGGTAATGAATTAAAGTTTAATAAATTTTAATTTATTAAAAGAAAACATAACGTATTGAAGGAGGGAACCATTAAGGAGAAGGGGATAAGGTGGTTGGCATTAAATGGAGGGATAAGGTGGATGGCATTGAATGAAGGGAGGAGGCGGTGAATGGGAAGGAGGATAGGAGGGGACAAAAGCATTCGGGAGAAGAACTTTTTTGGGGGGGATTTTGGGGGAGGAAGCATTATTTGGAGACTGGAGGACTGTATTTTTCTGGTTTTGAATTTGGTGGACTGTTACAGGGGTGCATCGGTTGCTGGGAGTTTTGGGCTCAGGGGCCAGGAATCCTTACGGAATCCTGGAGCTAGGGAGCCAGATAGGCTGCTCCTAGTTGGCTGGGAGGTTAGTCGGTTTTGGGCAGAGCATCACACAGAGTTGGCAGCAGTAGCATCAAGGCAGAGTTGGCAGCATTGACATCAGTAGCATCAGTTAGAGGTATGTATTTTTCATTATTATGTTGTGTTGTGTAATTTATTATGATCTACTCATAAATTTTAATTATGTTGAATGGTTATGAATGGCTATATGTTGAATAAGGAATTGTAAAAATGTTAGGATAGCACTTCTCTAATTAATTTTATGTCTTATATGATGTTTTATAAGGCTTTGTTGGAAGAGACCTTACACATGGTATCAGAGCCCAGGTTTAAAATCTGGAGCCAAGGGCCCACCTACCCACCTTCAGGAAAAACAACCACATCAACACAAAAATGAAAGACCTCTCCTTATACAGTCCCTGCTAAAAACGACATGGGGTACTTACATTCAAAAGTTAAAAACATTTCAAAGATTACAAAACATTGGAATGGATTTGTATATTAGAAAATTATAAACCACACTTGCTACTTCTTGGGAATAATACAATAGTATAGTGGAGCACTGCCAAACATACTAAGAAACCAATTTGATTGCAGAGAATAGCAATAGTCGAAGTTTAAACTTGACCTTAGCATAGGTCTACTAATACATTGCCACTAATGTGCTCATACCATTATTCTTCCAGGCGAATATCCACCAAAGTGAATGCTGGAATTTATTGGCTCAAAATATCTGTAGAATTCAATGTAAACATTACTAAGATCTTCCTTAACTTGACCTGAGCCCAGGCAGCAGGCAGACTGAATTCTTTTCCATTTATTTCTAGAACTTTGCTGCGAATTGTGTAGCCAACTCTGATCTAAAAGTTACGCCAACTCCTAAATGGATGTAAGGGTGCGTTTTTATAGCTAAATAGTCTCAGTGAATTCTTACAAACAACCAATACGCTAATTTAAGGCATTTATACAAACATTGTGTAATTTAATTGCAATAGCTANATCCTTGAAAAAAAAAAAAAAAAGAGCTGCATTCTGCATACATAGTTACAGCACTGTACTCATTATTGTGTTATCATTAGGGACCACTTCTCACAGTCTGCAATTTGCAAATTACAACTAATAACCATGAAATGATTTGCCTGGTGCGCTATTTTAGAACTTTATTTATAGACAAACTAGGAATTCAGGGAAGCAGTCGTGGCAATGCACCCAAAACCCTATATTCAAATTAATGGTAATTATAGCAAATTTCAAGAGTTAGAGAATATGGGTTTCTTACCATCGAAGTTCTGTGTGGTTACAGGAGTTACTGCACGCTGAAACGGCCAAATCAGAGCAAAATTTGGTTTGTTTGAAACCTTGGAACTCATTGTATCGTCTCTGTATTTGCACTTCACGGGAAAATAGAGGACCGACACACCAAGTATCGATCGCTTAATGCAAAGTCACAGGATAGCACCGAAAAATGACACAAGGAGGAGATCCCACAAGGAGCACAACCTGTGCACCACACAAGACAAGGCAGTGCGCACCACACAGTGCCACGAGGAGAGCCCACAATGAAAAACTAGTGGTCAACACACAGCCCAACGCACCAAGTGCTAAACTCACAAGCGGATAGCCTAGGGCTATTAGCTGCACTATCACAGACCAAGGGAGGAGCCGCGGGCCTTTATCCAAGCCAAATTTCGGAAGCACATAACAACAATACACAACTCAATACTAAAGACAACGCCTGAGATCAAATCCACAAGAGGAACCATTCTATGCACCACACACAGCTAACGCACCAAGCATAAAACACACAAGCCCAACCTGGAAAAAAAAAAATGAGTTTGGAAGGTTCATAGGTTTTGAACCTGCGACTGGTAGCCACACAACTCATCACACAGTCGGTGCCTAAGCTATCAAGCACCAAAGTCCACCTGCCGAGCGATTGAACCACGACGAAGGAGCAGAGGGAACGTGCCACTGTGCACGACACGCCCTCCATTCCTTGAACTTGTGGATACCAGGGTCGACCGAGCAGAGGGATGACCATGGCCGGCCTTATCCTTCACCTCTGTTGAGCGTTTGACCAAAAAAATGAGAATAAAAAGGGTCGAGTGAGGCTAGGGTTTGAAGAGATAAGGGCGAGAACAGATTAGGGTTAAGGGATGAGCGCCAGAGGAAAGGGGGCACATGGGCCTCATTCGAGGACCCACGATGCCCTATTTTTTTTTGTTTTTTTTTTTAATTATTTTTGTTCGTTGTTAAATTTTAATTCTATATATATATATATATAATTTATTTTTGTTCGTTTAAATTAATTTAGTGTAAAGTTTAATTAATTGTTTTTAAAACAATTAATTGTTTTTAATTTAGTGTAAAGTTAATTAATTATTTTAAAAAATAATTAATTGTTTTTAATTGAGTGTAAAGTTAATTAATTATTTTTAAAATAAGTAATTGTTTTTAATTTAGTGTAAAGTTAATTAATTATTTTAAAAATAATTAATTGTTTTTATTTAGTGTAAAGTTTAATTTTTTTTATTTTAGAGTAAAGTCTAAAATGGGTTTGATTTTAAATTTTAAATTTTGTTTCAACTAATGATTTTAGTGATTAATTAATTAGACTGATTAATTAATTATAGTGAGTAAATAAGTTAATAATTAAGTACATATTTAATGATTAATTATGTACAAGATCAAATTAATTAGTTTTAAGTGAAAAGTTTAAGGTCTTAAACCAGGATAAGCGGGGGGGAGGGGGCGGGCTACATGCGCATTGGGAAGGTAAGTTAGAGGAATAGGCGAGTGTGGTACAATGCTAGTGTAACTAGCAGGCGAAAGGGTCAATAGTTTTCTTAGGCGAAGACAACAAGCTTAGACACTTTAACCCTAACCTAGCCACTTCCCCTAAAGAGAGTAACGTCTGTTTACAGACAAGTAAAAAAAAAACTTACGCCTAACCCTATTTTCTAGTTTAAGTTGCACAAATGTGAATTGTCCTAGACTCACCCTTACAAACTTTTGGTTGATGCAGATTCAATTATACAAGATGGTTAGGACTCGAGGAAATCGAGGTAGAGGGGCATCGACGCAGACACCGCCAACACCGCCACCACCATCGCCTGAATTAGCTCTCATTCTGCGCTCTTTGGAGGCCATAAATGAGACTTTAAAGGGCTGTCAACCAGCAGGGATCGAAGTGGAACCCCCACCATCTGGAACGGGTAATCTTGAAGCGTCGAGGGATTCAGGGGGAGGACCTCCACCCGAAGACATCACTAGAGAACTGTAGAAGATTAAACTTCTAGAGTTTGCCGGGGGTCGTGCCAGTGAACGTGCCGAGGCATGGTTGGAAAGCATGACAAGGTGTTTTTCCTTAAGAGACTATGCGTCCACTTCAAAGGCAAAGATAACGATTTTTCAGTTGAGAGACAATGCCTTGAACTGGTGGGGCAACTTGGAGAGGCAGTGGCACCTTACCCCAGACACCGTCTCTTGGGAAATTTTTGAGGAAAGGTTTCGAAGGAAATATCTACCAGCATACTATGAGGAACAACAGGTGGGAGCATTTCACGCTCTAGTACAGGGAAACAGGACCATAGAAGAATATGAGATCAGGTTTATGGAATTGCTCAAATATGTTTCATACATGGATAATGATCAACGACAAGCAGAACGCTTTGTCTATGTGTTAAACCCTAAGATAAGGGCTATGGTGCGGATGTGGAAACCGTCTTCAGTAGCAGAAGCAGTGGAAAATGTGCGTTACGCGGAGGAACACATGAACTTAAATGGAGGTATGAGGTCTGTTGGCATTAGAAGTCACTCCTGGATTGCAGCAGGAGTAAGCCTAAGGCCCATCAGTTTGAATGTCACGATTTGTTGATAAAGGGTGATGAATGGAAGCAAACTCAGAACAATATCGTTCTAGCTCAGAAACTAGGCCAGGCATGCACAAGCAGATGAGGTCTTGGTTCAATTTCAGGCAGTAAGTTGTAATAAGGGTGAGTAGGAGGAAGACTTCTGTGAGGAAATGTGAAGGGCTGTTGTGGGCATCGGGCTTCCAATAGCTCGTAGAAGAAAAATTTGAACACAAGAACTTCTTATATTCAAAAACAAAAACACTAAAAGAACGTAACAGAGCTATAATAAATCCTTTATCATAAGACAGTCACGACGATTCATATGAATCATTCAATCATGAACCCTTTCAGTTTGAGATCAAAACAAGATGAAAAAGAGAGCTGCCTTACATTAAACAAGGAAATTTCATATACAGATAGATAGCCCAGAAAACCAGTGCTTCATTAAAACATTACGGTCGGGAGCTCTGCTCTACCATCCATTCTTACAGAAATAAAAAAAACTGAGTATATATACTTAGGGCAGTTCGCCACCTTCGCAATAGGAAGGTAGCTGAGACATTAAAGTCCAAATTAGCGTGTGCAGGCTCCTCAGTCAAACCTGGACAAAACTCCTTCGTCAGACGCCATCTTAACTCATCATGGATCTTGCAAGGGGAACTTCATACAAGGGTACCACGGGCTGATTGCTCCAAGCCTTTTCCACGCCCTCCATTTATGAGTTGAGCTGAGGTCTCAACCACCTGCTCAATATTCATTAACTGCTTCTTCCATGGAGGGTGGCCGAGACTGAAAAAATAAAAAGAAACCCTTTGTTCTTTGAAGTCCTGGTAGCCGAAATGCCGAAATGGCTCCTGGGCGCTTTTCACATTTCGCGTTTCGGGGTTTCAAAATGCAGTGGAAGAGAGCAACCCTTTGTCCTTTGAAGTCTCGGTAGCCTAAATGTCGAAATGGCTCCTGGGCGCTTTTCGCATTTTGCGTTTCGGGGTTTCGAAATGCAGTGGAAGAGAGAGACCCCATGTCCTTTGAAGTCCCGGTAGCTGAAATGCCGAAATGGCTCATCATTTCGTGACTTAGGCTATAAGAGATGAGCTCATGTGCTAGACCTCGCGCAACTCTACGACTCAAACTTACTCGATGACCGTCGATCTGCTCCATCTGTGGATCCTCCCTGTTGAAAACAAAATGCCTGCTCGCTTGATTTTAAGCCCGAAATGGACTTCTTCTGTGTGCTGCGCTCGACGCTCATGACTTGCAAGAATTGGTGCTAACATTAGGCTCCATGGGGGATAGAGTCGTCCTTGCGATGCTCTAAGAACTCCTTCTACAGTTCTAGTTGCCTTCTGTTGGGCTATGGAGTCATTTATTAAGCCAAAAATAAACATAAAATCAATAAAGACAATATTTACAAAAACAGAGGAGCCGTCTAAGGCTCAAACAAAACATTTCTTCAGGAAATGCCCATTTGCTGGGCCGCTAAAGACTTCTTCACCCTCCAAATCCAGCAACATGTACATGTTATTTAAGACTACTTCAGAGATTTTGAAGGGCCCGATCCAGAGGGCATCAAACTTGTTGTGTTTTCCCCTCTCCCGCCTAGGTGCATCCCACTTAAGCACCAAATCTCCCAGCTTGAATTCCTCCTTCCTAAACTTCCTGTCAAAGGCCTGCTTGATCTTCTGCTGACGACTGTGAGCTATGTCCATCACCTGCTCCCTGATCTGTTGCACTTCCACCACTTGATGAATTTTTCTGACCATATGGTCTGGCTCTCCTTCATGATCTTGAAAGAATTTATCTATAGGTAAAGCGAGTTGAGTGGGAAACACAGCCTCCATCCCATAAACAAGTTGAAAAGGTGAGGTTCCCAGGGACTTCTTTGTTGTCACTCGATCGGCCCATAGAGCGAATTTGAGCTTTGAATCCTAGGCCCTCTTATTGTCTTCCAATAATCTTTTAATGAGTTTGATTAGACTTTTATTGGAAGATTCTGCCAGTCCATTTCCTTGAGGATAATAGGGAGTGGAGTGAATTAGTGAAATCTCAAATTGCTCACAGAACTTAACCAGAGGCTCATACTTGAAAGAAGCAGCATTATCAGTGACAATTCTGTTGGGACAGCCAAATCTGGCTATGATATCCTCCAGGAAGCTGATAATTACCTTGTGTGATGCACTCCTGGTGGGGGCAGATTCTATCCACTTGGTGAAATAGTCTGTTGCAGTCAAGATCCATTGGTGCTGGCCACTTGAAGGAGGATGAATTTCTCCAATGAAGTCCAACCCCCATTGTTGAAAGGGTACTGAAGCTACTACAGGCTTTAGTGGCAGAGATTTGAGCTGCTGCTTCCCTGAGAACCTTTGGCATTTGATGCAAGCTCTGACTTCTCTGCAAACATCAGTGATTAAGGTGGGCCATTAATACCCATCCCTGAGAATTTTTGAGCTGTTGTTTTCCAGAAATGATGCCCTCCACAAAGGCCACTATGGAAATCAAACATAACCTTCTGGGCCTCCTGTGGGTTAAGACACCTCAGAAACACTCCTAGAGGGTCTCTCCAGTACAAGACATGGTCAATAAGGCAATATCTGACCCCCTTGAGCTTTAAATATCTTGCCTTGATTTTTCCCATTCCATCAGGAGGCTTCAACTCTTGCAGAAAGTAAAAAATGTCTCTGTACTAGGTGCATTCTGCTAGTGTTAAGCCACCCTGAGTGCTTTTGCTAGACGAATCAGCTTCTTGATTTCCTGAGCAAGCGTTGATGAAGCTAACCCCCAAGGCCTTGCAATTGGATTTAGCCAGTAGCTTGGATAAACCTTTCCCTTTAACCAACTTGGTGGGATTTATCTCCAAGCCAAACTGAAGGATCTTGGCAATCCATTTACCTCTCCTCCCATCTATGTCAGGCTGTATAAGGATGTCTTTCACGGAGGCTGAAGGAACGTATGGAGTCACTCTTGAATGAAAGACATAGACTCTGAAATCTTTGAGAGCTTTCACCAAGGCATAGGCCTGCTTCTCTATGATCTCATACCTGATTTCTGCATCTCTTAATGCCTTACCGAAGAAGGAAATGGGTTGCTCTCACCCTTCCTCATTTTTCTGCAATAAGACCGCTGCTACTGTATCAAAAGAAGCAAAATAAAAAATTAGGAAATCCTTGGAATAATCAGGACTG
>JASDQU010012097.1:286012-301904 GCA_032191745.1 Picea mariana | reverse complement strand
GCTTGTCCATTATGATAGTCAAAATTAGGCGTAGAGTTTCGCCACCCTGCCCGAGGGAAACCAGGGATTTTTTTCTGTGTGTTCATCCATGTAGAAAAAACTAGACAATAGCATATTAAACTAGGAACAGGAGAGCGACAACTCTGGTGCATAATAAAAGGAAACATCATTAAAAATATGAAGACTTAGAACCTAATCAGTCGATCTTGCTGCCATTGCCGGGGAGGACGAAGGGATATGTGTAGGTGGGACACTGGCATCGAGGAGTGGCCTCGGAGTAGGCTGCGTATAGCATATCTAGTCACTGGTTGATTCCCATGGTGCGAAAAGCCTGGTCATCCACAAGGCTACGCATTTCAAAGATCAGCTTGAGATGCTCGGGATGTAGCAGCGGCGACGAGTTCCTTCCCAGCTCCAGTCCATCTCGTTTCGGCTCCGGTCCTCTATTTTTGCTTCCCGGCAACGTCCCTTGCTCCTGTTCTCCAATGGCGCAGTCTGGTATCTCCTCCTCCACTAAGCAGGTCGCGTAGGTCTCACTCGGAGCGATGGAAGGCTATGGAGGGTCTCCCGAAGTCAGAGCAGTTGGTGAGTGCCCGAAGCGCGTCGGAGGATCCCAGTTGTCCGGGACAACAAACATCCGACTTTTCGAAAAGTCATCAGGGAGCATGATGGACGGGTCTTCCTCCACAAATGTTTGCGGCAGCAGTGGCTCTGCGTCTTCTCCGAGCCACGCGAATTGCTTGGGCAAATTTCTTGTGGCGTTTCCTCCGGGATTCGGTTGCATACCAGCCTGCACCTCGTCGTGGCCGACCTCTGATTCATGGCATGGCAAGCGCAAAGGAGGAGCTCCCTGTTCTGCAATGTTGAGCCGGCTTCTGCGAATTCACATGAAAACCATAAGCATAACCATAACCCTCGCAGCTGCATAATACATATCCCAGCATGGAGAGAACCATTAACGCCAAGAGCTTAGTGCTCTGGCGTTCCGTTCCCTGTGCGCATGCGAAAAGGTCCATCATCATTCAGTGTTTACGGAGGTGCGGGCTGGTATTAACTGCCCACAGCCAGGAGGAGGGGCCTCCTTTAATGACCTTCCTAATGGCACCTCCACGTGCCCGAGATGCTCCTCCACGTGCCCAGATTGCTCGCTTGGCACCCCATCCGGGGGTTCATATACATTAATATTATTAATATGGTTGTTGCTAATTACCCCGTAAACACATAAATATATCTTTAAATAATTAAAATCATATAGTTATATGAATGAATAATTATATAAATAAAATTAACACAAAACTTTATTACTAATAATATTTAAATTAATAAAATTATATTAATATTAACATAAATATTATATTATATTAACTTAAATTAATGTTAAAGAATAATATCATATTATATTAAAAACTATATTACATTATATTAATGTTTGTATTAACTTATATTAATATAATATATATTTTAATTTATATGAACACAATTTATACAAAATTTTACTAATAAATAGTTGGAACATTTATAAATAATATTAACATAAATATTATACTATAATATTATATTATATTAATATAAATTAATGTTAAAGTATAATATCATATTATATTAAAAGCTATATTACATTAATATATTATATTAATGTTTGTATTAACTTATATTAATATAATATATATTTCAATATGAACACAATTTATACAAAATTTTACTAATAGTGGGAACATTTATAAATTTGTATATCAAAAATAAATTATTAAATTTAAAAAATAGTAATATATTAATAATAATAATATTAAAAACATAATATTAATAATATCAATATGTTATATTAATGTTAATATAAAATTGATATATTGTATTAATAATAACATTAACAACATAATATTAATAATATTAATATTATGTTATTAAGGGTTTAATAATATTGTTGATAATTATGTTGTATTGGAAAGTTTAATATTAATATATTTGTATTAATATTAATAACATAAATATTAATATTAATATTAATATATATTTATTTATTATTTTTTTTTAAGAGGTTACAAGTTCAAATCCAGAGTGGGGTAGGGTAGAGTAGGGTATATATACCTCTGTAAACTCTTTACCAGTCAAATCGTTGAGGGGAGGGGGATCCCTTGTCCCACAAACAAGAAGATCTCATACACCAATTTGATGTGGCTTGATACTAACCTTAAAAATAAATTATTATTATTATTATTATAATAATAATTTTTTGTGTAAACTTTGTTCAAATAAATTAAAACTTCATATAAGTTAAAACATATATTATATATAATATTAATATATATTTAATGTGGTATTGTAAAGTTTAATATTAATATATATTTACTAATATTAATAACATAAATATTTATATCAATATTAATATATGTTTATTTGTAAACTTTGTTCATATAAATTAAAACATATATTATATTTATGTAACTTAATAAAAGTTAATATAATATARTATTAATATATATCCAATGTGGCATTGAAAAGTTTAATATTAATATATATTTATTAATATTAATAACATAAATATTTATATTAATATTGATATATGTTTATTTATTAATAATCAAGTTTTCTAAACTTTGTGCATATATGTTAAAACACATATTATATTTATGTAAGTTAATAAAAGCTAATATAATATAATATTAATATATATTTAATGTTGATATAAGTCAAAACATATATTACATTTAGATAGTTAATATATTATAACTTTTAAAATTACAATATAAATTTTTTATATGAACAAATAAATTATAATAACAAATATTAAAAATAGTAATATATTATAACTTTAATATAATATTATAATAATAATACAATATTATCTTTTCACATTAATCACTGTTATATTGTGACATTCATCAAATGTCATTTCATATTGTGACGTTCAATAAAAGTTTTGTCGCATTGTGATGCTTATGAAATTTGATTTCGCACTATAACATTTATTAAAGGTCTTGTCATATTGCAATGTCGATAAAGGGTTTTGTTGGGTTGTGACATCGTTCAATGGTTATGTCAAACTGTAAAATTCATTTTAGATAACTTTATAATATGGATATGTTTGATTGCGATGTTACTGAATGGTTATGTGACATTCAAGCATTCATTTTAGTTGACATGTGTCCATTTATACATTCATGAATAGTTATGTCACATTGTGGTGTTGATCAAATGCCATGTCATGCTGTGACATTCATAAAGGATTTTGTGACATTGCAACATTCATCGAGGGTTATGCTCGATTGCGACATCCCTTTATGGTTATTCCAAATTGTAACATTCATCTTGTTGCATTAACAACTATGTCACATTGCAGTGTTAATTAAATTTCATGTTGCATTGCAATGTTCATTAAGGGTTTTGTCGCATTTTGACGTAAAATAACTGTGATGCCATATTTTTACATTCATAAAGGATTTTGTCCGAATGTGACATTTATCGAGGGTTATGTTTAATTGTGACATTCCTCAATGGTTAATGGATATGTTTGATTGTGACATTCGTCAATGGTTAATGGCTATGTTTGATTGTGATATTTCTCAATGGTTTTGTGACATTAAGACATTCATCTTGGTTTACATATGTTGGCTTCCTACATTCATGAATGGTTATGCCTCATTTTGGTGTTGATCAAATTCAATGCCACATTGTCACATTTATAAAGGATTTTTTCACATTGCGACATGCATGGAGGGTGGTGACACATTGAATTTGCTTATTTTTTTATGGGCATGGTTGGCCATTGTTGATTATGGTTTTGAATGGGGTGAATTCATGAAGGTGGGTAACACTTTCGTGAGAATCAGGTCTCCAAAATTCCAAAAGACCTTTTTTTAGCCGAAAGTGCTATTTTTTTAGTCGAAGCATGTTTCGACCAAACCTTTGAACGTCAAATCAAATGTTACCATGATGAAACCCTCGATTTTTGTGTATAGTTTTAGCCAAAAGATATTCCAGTCGAAATAATCTTTTTGCCGAAAAAAGGTTTATATATTACCCTCACATCGCACTTGTTATAGTTTTCCCGAATTGTTGGTTAGTTGATATCGTTTGGTGTTGGTGATATCGTTTGGTGTTTGGTGTTGCACGATGTTGTTGTGGGTGGGCGGACGGGTGGTCTGTTGGACATTGGAGTTGCGGGTGGGTGGACATTGGAGTTGCGGGCGGGCAGATGTTGGAGCTGCGAGCGTTCGGTCTAGGTACATTTAGATTAGGAAATTTAAATTAGGAGTGTAAAATTGTTTGTTAAAAATTAGAATTTAAATTTATGTTTAGAATTTTGATAGGGTCATATTTGGCCATGTCCATGTACAGGGACAAGCCCGAATATGGCCATGTCCATGTACAAGGACTTGCTTCTTTATCTGATAGTTTCGATCATACATGTTGTATTGAGCTCATGTTAGTAAGGGCTATGTTCTCCTATTCAACTTAACCAATATCTTACCTATGATATGCTTAATCTTCACTTGTTATGTCATTATTGAAACCCATAGCTATCTGTGCTTTATCTAAATAAGTTGTACACACCGTATACTTGGAGCTAAGCTGGGCATCACTCCTAGTTATAGTGTACATACTAGTCTATCAATACGGTTAGTTTAAGTGATAGAGAAAGAGTATGAACAATGAAGTTACTTGGATATGTATATTATTCAAGCTTAACCCTATGCTAATCTATAGTGTATTCTGTAATTTGTAAGGATCAAGCATATTGTGTACAACTTATCGGGGTTACTTACTTGTTACTCTTCCATAATTAACTAGTATGAAGCTTCATGTATTATCAAAATATCAAGAGTAATCATTATATTCATAACAATGAGCTATAATACAGTGAACATACATAATTCATAGACTATCTGAATTATAGAAGCATTACCATTAGTTAATATGGATCCATATTACTTATATAGGTAATGGTATACACCTTATAATACGTTTTATTACTAATATATCAATACATATACCGTATCTAAGATTTTAGTAATAGACATGGTTACAATACCATACTTAAGCCAAGTTACAATACCATGTATTGTCCCTATAAGTGTATGTTTCCCATTAATTACAACATAATGATTAGTGTATTAGCTAGTTTAACAAGCTCAATATCATGGAAACAATAGGGATAAAGTAAGTGTACAAAAACATGAATCAAACCCGTTGTAATCATAACAACTAACTGTATAGGGTTTAACATGATGAATCAATGAGATAATATGATTTGAGACCACAACAAGCCCTGTGAACAAACTGAATTACACTACATTATTTTCTCAGAAGTAATTCCATCATATTTGGTACATAATGACACTGATGTTGCAATATTATTGATTAGGGTCCTACTCCTAGTATAGGATATGAATAAGACCTATATTGGTTGTTCTCATATGTTACGGGTATACACTTCTTATACCTTTTCATATTCATGGCATTGGTTCTAACTCATTACTAATAAAAATACAACAACAACCTTTACAGTCAACTTATGATACTCTACTTTATTCTTCTATGATCGCAACATAATACAGGGCTATGACTCATACAAGAATCTTTGTTCATGTTCTATGATGTGTAAAAAGGATAAGTATAAGCATAACATAGATAGTATTTAATCCATAGTAATAACTAAGAGTAATACATAACTAAAGTGATGTGTGTTTAATATGATGTTATCCTTATTTGAGCTTACTGTATCTCCATATTAAGCTTACATGACTAACATGAGCTATGAACACAATCATAATCTAGTAATGTTTGAATATGATGAATACAGTCATATAAGCAACTTCATAGATAACGAATAAGTGTTGTATTGAGAATCACTACCTTTGTTTCAACATAACATAGCTTAGTTCGATCTGTAATCAAGCATTGTAACCAATATAAGAAAAACATAATCAAAAGCTATGGCCTATTCCAACCATTCATGTTATCTTATCATAACATATTCAAGCTTGCTTAACTCTATACCAGTGTAATCCAATATTCATTGCACTATTGATATGATAGATTCATTGTTTCCAGCTTTATGTACTATTGATTAGAATGAATTTGGGCTTGTCCTTGTACATGGACAAGGTTGTATTCGAACCTGTCCATGTATAGGGTGTTAGGGTTCTATAATCATAGGCGATTTGATTCTTCAACTGCCTATTTGGCATTTCTATCGTGATGAAGACATCTGTCTTGTTGGGCTCGGTTGATTTCACTTCTCCCTCCATCCATTTCGCCCGATCCTTCATCATTGTACTGCACCTTTCATTCCTTCACCCTTCAACCATTTTTGTCCCTACATGAATAAACAAGATTGGGATAAAAAACATTAGGTTAATAATAAATGGTTAGTTGCATTTTTTAATACTAATTAACATAATTAATTTAATTTAATTAGTGTAGTTAGATTAGTAAAACTAGGTGAGGGTTGTTAATAATAAATTAATTACTAATTAATTAATAATTAATTAAAACCTAGGCTTGTA
This sequence comes from Picea mariana, assembly GCA_032191745.1. Classification (NCBI taxonomy): domain Eukaryota; kingdom Viridiplantae; phylum Streptophyta; class Pinopsida; order Pinales; family Pinaceae; genus Picea; species Picea mariana. Next base: position 295,398 of record JASDQU010012097.1, on the reverse strand, counting down.
ACTAATTAACAATAATTAATCAAATAATTAAACTAAAAAACAAAACCTAAAAAATAAAAAAATCTTAAAATACATATAATAAATAAAACATATATATAATAAAACAAAACATAAAAAAAACTTAAAACAATAATATAATAAAATAAAATAAAATAAAATAAAAACAATATAAAACAAAAAGCAAAAAATAAAAAAAACAAAAAATAAAAAAACAGGTAAAACATTATTAAAACAAAATTAAATGAAAATAAAACTATATAACAAAAACATTGCACCTTACGAACATATCCCCAAAACTTAAAATCGACGTTCGTAAATTTTTCCAGACCCCCGTACATCCTAACTTTAACAAGAGGGGGGGGCTCCGGGAAAAATGGTTTTCACCTAGACACTTTTCACCACTAGGTGTTACCGGAACCCCCCGCCTAATACCACTTACCACCCTAGGGGGGTCCGGAATACCACCTTTCCCCAAAATAAAAAAAAACGTTTTCTACACCATTTGACGACCTGTCTTCCGATAGCGTTTCCCGGGAAAAAAAATGACTTTTGAAAAACTGAGAGAGGTTTTTCTCCGAAATGGGCTAAAGAAAAATAACCTCTCTCAAGTTTTTCATAGGTATCATATTTCTGGAGAATCAAATCCATCTCTAAGCACTATTATTTAGGATTCTGTTTTTCCTGATTTTTTCATGTTTTTGCGGCACATGTTTTGGAAAGATGGAGATGAATTTGGAAAAACCGAGAGAGGTTTTTACTCATAACGGGCTCATATACAATAATTTATTTCATTTTTAACACAACTATCATATTTTTGGATATACAAGTGTTTGAGTTGAACCCTATTTTCAACAGTTCGACCCATCTTTCATGGCAGACAATTCAAAATTTTTAGGGATTTGTTTCTATCTTTGGCCAGGTTCTTGATTTTGACCTCCTGAGCCTGGGGGAGAGTCTTTTCTATAATTTTTTGTAATTTTAAATGTGTTAATGGGTGTAGGTTAGTGTGGATTTGAGATGCACAAGACCAACATTGTAATGTAGCTCACTATGAGCGTGTTTTCATTTTCCAAATAATACAGTGCTATGTTGTAGGATTCTTATGACTAATTTTATTGGTGATGTGCATCTCTCATTAGTAAATGTGTTTTCTCTATTTAAATACCTTTTCTTTCTCTGAATTATTTGCAGGAGTTATAAAAAAAAATTTGTTGTAAGATATACTCTGTTTTGACTATGAATAATTTCCATGTTTTCATCTGATTTTCAGTTGAGGAATTCTCAATCACTCTTCATCTTAATTGACTTCTTTCTTTTTTATTTTGTCCCATTTCATTTAAATCAAAAAATCCAGTGAGTTGTCTACCTTTCCCTGCAAGATTACCCTGTTCAAAATGGATTTTGATTATTTTGTTGTTGTGTCTCCATAGCCCAATGGTTCCTCTTCTCTTTCCCCACCCGATTCTTTAAATCAAAACCTCTTTAAAGTAATAACTAGCCTAAAATATATTATAAACAAAGATAAATCAGACAAATATATCCCTCTCTAAGTATTGGAGGGATAGATCCTTGACTCCAAAGTGGTTTTGTAGTTACCTCTGACCATTTATTCTTCAACGTGAGAAATTATAGAGTGCTAACATAGTGGTGACCATACTGGAGAATATTTATCAAAAAAGTGTATCAAGTTCTAGATATGATTACTGATGGTGGATAGTGATCAGACACAAGAAGGATGAATCATCTACCCGACGACTCCAATTAACTCCAGATCAGTTCCAATTCAAAGACTCTACTAGAGGAAGAACCTGAAACATGACTAGACCATCTGAAAAGATTATGTATTTAAGCTAGAAGTTTATCTAAGATATGATAGGTTTTATTTTTAATTATTTCTTCCCTTCTCATGATCTTGATCCAAATGATACTGCCAAAATTTATGAAGAGTATGTTCAACCTAATGAGCATCAAGAGGTTAAGCCTGGTGTTACAACCCCTGTACATACTCCTACACCTATAAAAATCCAATATATATACAAGCCTCTTGTCTTACCTCCCATACTCCATGATTTCCCTGACAATTACTTCAAATATCTCCCAAGATTTGATGGAGAATATGGGTACATCACTGCTGAAAAAAATATTCAGGGTTTTGAGAATTTTCTTGATCTGTTTGAGGTGGAAGAAGATGATGTTTGAATTAGGATTTTTTCTTTGTCTTTGCAAAGTAGAGTTAAGAAATGGTATAAGTATATGCCAGTTGCAAGCATCAATACTCTAAATCAGTTTGTGAAAGTTTTCTCAGATGAATGGGTGATCAAGAGGAATACCTTCCTGGTTTTGGAAGAATATAATCACTTGAAAAGGTATCCAGGAGAAACAATGCAACAATTTTCAGACATATTCAATCAAGTTTACCATTCAAAGCCTATTGATATAAAACCTCCTCATGATTTATCTCTCTTACACTACCTAGATGCCTTTGATTTAGAAATGGCATTTTAGTTGAGGGAAAGAAACACCATAACACTCAAAGACATGCAAGATAGTACAATAAGTGTGGAATCCCATTTGTTGATCAAAAGGTCAAAGTTGGAGGAAGAAGATAGAAAGAACAAAGAAAAGGAGCATCTAACATCCTCAGAGGTAAAGATAGACATTCTAGTAAGCACCATGGAATAAATGTTGCATAGGATTAGCATGAGAGAAAAACTTGCTGTTCAAAGACACCATGTACCATTAGTTGCAGAGAAAGAAAGGGTCACTATTCCCATGACTTTTGTAGCTCATCCTTGGTATCATAAACCAGAAAATGATTATTTCATGTATTCAATTCACAACCTGGTCAAAGATGAGACTCAAACTCAACTTGTAGAGGAACAACAAGTTGATATGATGTGCATGTTTGATGACATTTCTTACTTGGATAATATACACAAGTATGATCAGTATGATAATCATTATGTAGTTGAAATAGATGTTGACTATTCAAAGAAACCAATGGCATGCTTTTTGGAGAAGGAAGCTTAGTTACTGATCAAATATGACAATCAACCTTTGCACAAAAATTATGACAACAATGAGAAAAATGCAACAAATCTTAGAGTAAGTGAAATAGATATGCCTTTATGTTTCTCTTCATTCCAAATTCTGAGAGAAAATCATAAGAAAATTGTCAATAGTAGGGATAGAGAATGTTCTGATGAATCAGTCGGAGATGTCATTGATGACATAGAAGTTGTTCTTGATCCAAATTACAGCCCCTGAGTTACATTGATTTTCAAACAGAAGAGGAATTAATTCATTATAACTCTATACCATTAACCTTCAAGTCATTTAAGTTTTTGAAGAAAATTGTAATCATTTCATGGATGATAAGCACACAAAAAATAAAAAATTTGTATTGGAACCAATAAAAAAGTCATCTCAATCCATGCAATATCCAATAGTTGATTTGTTGGATGACTTGTGTTATCAAAGTCATGGTTCATTTGTTAGTTACAAGATTAAAATAAGCTATGATCAAGACATGATTAGGTAATCAATTACATGTTCTGGTTTAGGAGAAGTCTCATTACAAAATTATTGTCAAAATCTCCAGTCAAATCAGAATTTTCATGACGACACAAACATCATAAATACAGTAATAAATTATTATTTGGAATTGGTTGAATTTGAATACCAAGGGATAGGTCATGTATTTCATGATCCTATAACTATCTATATAGAGGAGCTTTTCACTTCAAAATGCCAATTGATTTCCAGTGCCTCTTTATTTTTTCATATATCTAAAGCTCTATGTTATGAAGATCATGCCAAAAATCAGCTCCTAGTTCCCTTACAAGCTTTGACTCTAAGTTTTGTCAAAAACAGTGAAAGAGCTATGGTATTGGATCGAATATTTGATTGGTAATATTGGATATTTTATATCCCCTAAAACCAAGCATTCAGTGTTAGAATAGGCTTGTACATACATAAGCTTACCAGGTACACATCTTTTTAGCACTCAGTTTTGCAGTGTGCAAGTAAACTCAGGGTTGTGAGCACTTTTCCAACATATTTTTCAATTTAGTTCAGATTTTAGTATACAGATCAATTTTCTTCCTAAGGTTCACTCACAGAGGATCAAAATAGATGCATGTTGCAGAATAAAGTTTTTGAGATTATCCCAATGAATAAAGCATTGGTCTGTCTGTTCATAGTTTAGTGGTTCTTGTCACCTCTTGAAAGAGATTCCATCCCCAGGTGGAGCCTATGTTGGGTTCCTATAATAATATGCGATTTGATTTTTCAACTATCTATTTGGCATTGATATTGTGATGAAGACATATCGCTTGTTGGGCTCGTTTGATTTCACTTCTCCCTCCATCCATTTCACCTGATTCTTCATCACCCTGCTGCACCTTTCATTCCCTCACCCTCCATTTCTTCACCCCTCCGCCAGTTTCGTCCCTACATGAATAAACAAGCTTAGGATAAAAAACATTAGGTTAATAATAAATGGTTAGTGTCATTTTTTAATACTAATTAGCATAATAAAGTTAATTTAATTAATGTAGTTAGATTAGTAAAACTAGGTTAGGGTTGTTAATAATAAATTAATTACTAATTAATTAAAACCTAGGTTTTAATCAAATAATTAAACTAAAAAAAAAAACTATAAATGAAAACAACATTAAAATACATATAATAAATAAAACATATATATAATAAAAACAAACGAAAAAAAAATAAAAAAATCTTAAAACAATAATATAATAAAATCAAATAAAAAAAAATATAAAACAAAAAACAAATCAAATAAAAAACGAAAAATAAAAAACACTTAAAAAATTAATAAATTTTTTTTTTTTAAATAAAACTATATAACAAAAACATTGCACCTTACGCACATATCCCAAAAACTTAAAATCTACATCCGTAAATTTTTCCGGACCCCCCATCCATCCTAACTTTAACGAGAGGGGGGGGGGTGTCCAGGGAAAGTGGTTTTCACCTGGACACTTGTCACCACCAGGTTTTTATAGACCCCCTCCCCCTAATACCACTTACCACCCTAGGGGGGTCCAAAATACTACCTTCCCCTCCAAAAACCACATTCCCCCAAAATAAAAAAACCGCTTTCTACACAGTTTGACCACCTGTCTTTCGAGAGCGTGTCCTGGAAAAATAGAAGGAATTTTGAAAACCCGAGAGGGTTGTTTTCTCCAAAAAGAACTGAATAACAATAACCTCTCTCATTTTTTTCACAGGTATCAGTAGTCGGGATAATCGAAGCCATCTGTGAGCACTATTTTTTAGGATTTCGTTTTTCCTGATTTTGTCATGTTTTTGCGGCAGCTATTTTGGAAAGAGGGAGATGAATTTGGAAACCCTGAGAGATATTTTTACTCATAACGGGATCATATACAATAAAATCTTTCTTTTTTCTATCAAATGTCATATTTTCAGAGACAAAAAGTGTCTGCGTTGACCCTCATTTTCAGCAGTTCGACCCATCTTTAATGGAAGATAGTTCAAAATTTTCGGGGATTTGTTTCTATCTTTGGCCAGGTTGTTGATTTCGACCTCTTGATCTTGGGGAAGATTATTTTATATAAATTGTTGTAATTTAAATGTGTTAAGGGGTGTAGGTTAGTGTGGAATTGAGAAGTAGAATACCAACATTGTAATGTAGCTCACTGTGAGCATGTTTTCATTTTCCAAATAATACAGTGCTATGTTGCAGGATTCTTGTGATTAATTTTACTGGTGATGTGCATCTCTCATTAGTAAATGTGTTTTCTCTATTTTCATACCTGTTCTCTCTCTGAATTATTTGTAGAAGTTATAAAACATAATTTGTTGTAGGATACACTATGTTTTGACTGTGAATAATTTCCATGTTTTCATCTGATTTTCAGTGTAAGAATTCTCAATTTCTCTTCAGCTTAATTGACTTATTTGTTTTTTCTTTTGTCCCATTACATTTAAATAAAAAAATCCAATGAGTTGTCTACTTTTCCCTGCAAGATTAGCTTGTTGAAAATGAATTTTGATTATTTTGTTGCTATGTCTCCATAGCCCAATGGTTCCTATTCTCTGCCCCTACACAATTATTTAAATCAAAACCTTTGTACAGTAATAACTAGCCTAAAATATATTATAAACAAATCTATATTAGACAGAGATATCCCTCTCAGAGTCTTGGTGGGCTAGATCCTTGACTCCAAAGTGGTTTTGTAGTTACCTCTGCCAATTTCTTCTTCAGCCTGAGAAATTACAGAGTGCTAACATAGGGATAATCGAAACTAGAAACTCTTGACTGATCTTGTGCTTATATGTCTCATATAGTATTATTACTCTTCCGTATATTGGAAAAATTATATAAAATTTAGATTCCCATCTCCTTAACCCAACAAAGTAGATCAACTCTTTTTCCTCCACTTTTTTCTTCCCTTGCTATCAATTTTTTTTCACATTTTCTAACCTTTTGAATGTCAATAAGTCATGTTCAAAGAAGATCCCATTGGAATTGGCCTCTTAAATGTGGCTTATTTGATTTTCTACTACTATGAGAACATCCCATTTTGAGTTGTTAAAATTTTAAGTTTGACCATTCCATAGTCACCCTTTGGTATAAAAGACTATTTATGTTATAATCTAAGTAATTATTTAACTTATTCATTTGTTTATCTTGCAACATGAGTAATTGTTTGATGTAACAATCTATTGAAAGTATAAATTTGAAATCTTTGTTACCTAAACATTCATAACTCTGGAGGGAGATAGTGCAAACAAAATAGTAACAAATTTTCCACTATTAATGAGGTCTTTATATTTCCCCATTGGAAAGTTTTCGTGAATCTTGGAAGGCATCACATATTTTGAAATTGTTGGAAAAAGAATCTGTTCAGGGTTAATATGGCCCTGTCCATGTACATGGATAGGCCCAAATTTGGGCATGTCCCTGTACATAGACATGGACGAATTCGGCCTTGTCCATGTATAGGGACATGCCCGAATTCAAGCTTGTCTTTGTACATCGACATGGTCGGATATGGCCCTGTCCATGTAGAGGGACATGCCCTAATTTGGGCTTGTCCCTGTACACAGATAGGGCAGAATATGTTAAGCATTGAATGGTTGTTGTATCTGTTACACATTACATTGTATGCTTGGTTTTGTGCATTGCTTACTACTATACCTCATACTCCAATACTAGCTTATGGAAAACAGTATTGTAATCATTATACTATATGTGATTAATAGTACGTAATATCTGTAATTATGCTAGCTTCACTAAACAATGATTAGGTCTCATAAGTAGATCCATAATATCTAAGTATACCCTATATGCTTTGAACATCATGGGTTTGATTCATAAGATGTTTTATGGATTTAGAGTATATTACAAGGAGTGTATTGCTTGTACTGTAATTACCTTGGATTACATTGAGCTTATGTAAAAATGGTGTACATATTAGGTAAAGAGGTATGTGTTATAAACAGTTCCATAGGATTATAGTTAACCTCTTTTATACAGATTTAATGTATGTGTTCTAGATTATTATGACACAACTTGTTTGATAATCAACTTTATAGTGATCACAACTTACATATCACATATTTTATATTTTAGTATTAAATTGTTAGTTAGTTTTTAGATTTTAGATTTTATAGTCTTAGAGAGATGACAGGGTCATATTCCTCCCTTTCCATGTATAAGGACAGGCCCGAATGTGGGGTTGTCCCTATACATGGACATGGCCAAATATGGCGCTTTCCATGTACAAATACATGTTTGAATTCAAGCCTTTCCCTGTACATGGACATGGCCATATTCAAATTTGTACATGTAAACGAACATGCCTAAATAAGTGCCTATCCCTGTACATGGATAGGGTTGAATATGGCCTTGTCCATGTACAGGGACATGCCCGAATTTGGGTATGTCCCTGTACATGGATAAGGAAATTCAGGCCTTTCCATCTACATGAATAGGCCCGAATTCTGGCCTATCCCCGTACATGGACAAGGAAGAATATGTTAAGCATTGCACGATTCCTGTATCTTATGCTCATTGCTTAGATAATAAATTTAAATTTTATGATTTAAATGTGTTATGGATATAGAGTATATTACAAGGAGTGTATTGCTTGTACTACAATTACCTTTGATTAAATTGAGCTTATGTAAAAATGGTGTACATATTAGGTAAAGAGCTATGTGTTATAAACAGGTCCATAGGGTTACAATTAACATTTTTTATACATAGTTAATGTATGTGTTCTAGATTATTATGAAAACACTTATTTGCTAATCATATTCATAGTGATTACAACTTACATATCACAGATTTTAGATTTTAGATTTTAGATTTTAGTATTAAATTGTTAGTTAGATTTTATATTTTATATTTTATAGTCTTAGAGTTTTGACATGGCCGTAATAGGCTCTTTCCATGTATAGGTTCATGCCCAAATAAGGGCATGTCCCTATACATGTACAAGATCGAATATGGACCTGTCCATATATAGAGACAGACCCGAATTCGGGCCTTTCCCTGTACATGTTCAGGTCCGAATATGGTCCTATCCATGTACAAGGATAGGCTCAAATTTGGGCCTGTCCCTGTACATGGATAGGGCAATTCTGGCCTATCCCTGTACATGGACATGGAAAAATATAGCCATGACCATGTACAGGGACACGCATGAATTTGGGTCTGTCATTGTTGGATTACTGAGAGGGGGGGTGAATCAGTAATAACATAATTATAATCATTTTTCTTCAAATGTTATATCAATGTAGAATTATTATCCAATAATGAGCAGTAATAAATAAACAATCACACCCTTTGGCATTGATGACAACACTCTGATGCAACACNCCCCTGAAACCATGCCTCTGTCCTCTGTATCTGATAAATATGATCCTCCTGGAACCATGCCTCTGTCCTCTGCATCTGATAAATCTCTCCCCCTTTGTCATCAATGGCAAAGTTATCTTTCCATCCGGGGTTGCTCCCCCTAACAGACTGTCCTCTTATGGTGCTTCCTCGTGTACATCTAAGACATATAGGATAAGCATTCAAAAAGCATTCATTTTTGGAGTAGATATAACTCCAAGTCTTTGGCAAAGATATTCAAAGGCTTCCTGTGGAAGTGGTTTTGTGAAGATGTCTGCCACTTGTTCTTTTGTGCTCACATACTCAACTCTGATGTTATTTTGGGCAACTTGTTCCCATTGAAAGTGATACTCGATTGGAATGTGCTTAGTCTTGGAGTTCATCACCGGGTTTTTTGAGATACTGATGGCACTTGTATTATGACAATATATTGGAATGGGCTCATCATACTCAACCTATATATCTGTCAAAGTTTGTTTCATCCAAAGAACCTATG
>JASDQU010012097.1:243495-257782 GCA_032191745.1 Picea mariana | reverse complement strand
TCTCCACTGATTTTTTCCTATCTTGTGTTTGGAAGACTTTTGTTCATGTGCTTTTGTACTGTAGTTCAAGGTTCTCATGGGCCCGGTTTTTGAATTATTGCTAGATGATAGATTCAGGATCTTAACGATTTTTCTATGATCTTAAAGAATATACAAGACCTGCTTTTCCTTTTAATGTAAGCTCTATGAAGCGAATGTAATATGTAGTTCATTTTAGCACTTTTACTTGATCGATGAAATTACCAAAATTCTTCTTCATAAATATTTTGAAATAAAAGGATATATGCTAGGTGAATTCCAATGCGACTATGATATCAACCACAGAAAATTAAAATTAAAATTTTTTGTTGTTATACTTACGGTGAAGTTGACAGTACAATAATTTTACTTGAACAACCCTCCATTGATTTTTCTGTAGATTTTTTATGCTTCTCTTATGCAAACACATCCTGGAAAGTATAACCATGACTCACTTTCTCTATTCCTTGATTGAAGAGCCTGACCACCTGTCTAATGCACTTCATAGTTACTTTTAAGACCATCAATGGGGCTTTGTTAATACCAATTCCCGCTTCCGAAAATTTCCCTCCCCTTTATTTTTCCCCTCTACTTTCCCTTTCTGGTTACTTAGTCATTTTTCGGAATATGTCTAAGTGCGCGGGTTTGTGGATTCACGCGTCCATATTTCCACTGATGCTTTTATATAACGATTCTAACCGATCAGTTCCCCGTTCCATACTCAGGAAATTTTTCGATCGCGAGTTCCCAACCAGGCGGGCTCAACATTGTGTTTCCATTGTTCTGCCCCCTGCAAATAGCACCCGGACATCCCCGATATACAAATTGACAACCAAATTCCCCTTTATTTTTCTCCTCTCCTTTCCCTTTCTGGTTACTTAGTCATTTTTCCAAATATGTCTCATTCTTTTATATCACGAGTCCGACAAACTGCTTCCCCATTCCATACTTGGCTACTTTTTCCATTGTCGGTTCTCAGGCAAGCTTGCTCAACATTGCACTTCCATTGTTCCATGACCTACAAACAGCACCCAGAGTTCCGTGATATACAAATTGACCATCAAAGTTTGTCGTCATGCCATGTTCCATGTTACACATTTTGTAGTCAAAATTTAGGAGACATACAAGTTGACCATCAGGCCCTCACGTCTCCTTAGTATAACTTGTGACCTTGTTTTGAAGCTCGATTGACCGCTTTTCATACTTGGCCATTTCTTGGAATCTCTTTCGTGGGTCGTCAGGTTCACGGGTTCACGAAATGTCCAATCCTTAATAGCTCTTCATCATCCCCACCACCTTCACACTTCTTTCTAGATATTTAATTATTAATCTTTAATGCCAATAACTCATCATGCAGGAACCGTAAAGATTGTCCTTAATGTCTGGAAGGCTGGAGGAGATCTGCCATTAATACGAATTAAACCAAGATTTGCGGAGGGTTATACTATCCCTTTTGAGTGTTCATTTCAATCATTATGGAATCTCTTTCACGTGTCGTCCGGTTGGCGGATTCACTAAATCTCCAATCCTTATTATCTCTTCATCGTCCCGGCCACCTTCGCACTTTTTTCTAAGTATGCAATTAGTAAAATTTAATGGTAACAACTCATTATGTAGGAACCGTAGAAATTGTCATTAATCAGCGAAAGGATCGGGGAGATCTCCCATTGATACGCATTAAACCAAGATTTGTGGAGGGTTATATTATCCCTTCTGAGTGTTCATTTCAAACATCATCTGGAGCAAACGGATGTTCTCGTCAACTTATGGAAGCAACTTGACAACAATTATGTCTAGATACAGTAAACACCTTCTGGCATAATGACCAAAACTTCCAGTGGTCCAGGGCATATTCTTAGTACTCATCTCCTTCCACCTAGAAGCAAGTAAGGAGATGGTCCCTTGGTGCGTCGAGAGATATATTTAAAGACAAATAATTCCAAGGCAACCCCCCCTGCTTAGACAACCCCGCCTACGTTGATGACTGGCGCAGAGGTTGATGCGATCGATTTCAAGCCGGAATAAGATGATATAATGGACGATGATACAGTGATGCATGATGGCAATGTAGACATTGTTCCCACTCCTACGCCCAAATTGAAATACACCATAACGGGCGGCACTTCCCAGCTCGGTGATGGAAGCCATAACAAGACCAAAGGAAGGGGTTTCATAAAAGAAACCGACATTGAACGCAATAGTCACTTTGCAACTTGATAGTTTGAGTCTCTAGGCTTGGATGGTGCTCCTCAACCTCAGATATGTATCCTTTCCTTCCATTTTTAGAGTTTTAGATTGGGTTTGAATTTATCCTTGGTGCAGGTTGTGTCCCTGAATTCTTTGACTATAAGAAGATGTTCTCTTGGTGCGCCGAGAGATATATTTCAAGCCAAAGAATTATTCAATTGCAGGACCACTCTCATGTTCTCTAGATATACAATTAACATCTTAGGGGGTGAGGACCAGAACTCCCAGTGGTGCAAGGAATATTCCTACTACTCATCCCCTTCTGCCCAGAACAAAGTAATTTAGACCTCTAGAATTGCTCATGTAGGTTGTGTCCATGAAGTATTTGGATGTAAGGAGGTGGTCTCTTGGTCCCCTTCTGCCTATAACAAAGTAATTTGGAAATTTGTAATTGCTCATGCAGGCTGCGTCCATGAAGTCTTTGACTATAAGGAGGTGGTCTCTTGGTGTGCTGAAAGACCTATTTGAAGCCAAAGAATTATTCCACTACGGAACCACTCTCATGTTTCTTTGTCACCTCAGGTATTCCACAAGATGTTGAGATTGTCGCACATTGACCTTCAAAGGAGAATACTGCAAGGAGCTCCTAAAAAAACATGATAATCAGTTTTGTATGCATGTTCAAGAGCTTGGCGATGCCTCCACCATGTTATCCCACTAGATGAACAACACATAATTGTATGCATGTTTTTTTTTTTGTAACTCCTCTACCTCTATTTATGACAAGTATGTTCAATGCTTCGGTGTAATGAAATCAGTCCAATGTCTATGGATAAATATATATTACCCACTATTTTTCTTATAGATTTACTATTAAAAAAAATTCTTAGAATCTTGGTTGGTGCTTCTTAGTTGGATTTAACACCTCTTCTCGTTTGCATGGTTTGATAGTCTCGTAAGTCTTAAATATTGTATTGACTCAAGTAATTTGATCAAATATGAAGCATTGAACAATTATATGACAATGCATTGTGTCGTTCAAATGAGGCTTATATGGAAAAATAAATGAATTTCACACAGTTTCAAACCAACATTCAATTCCTTTCATAATGTATATATAACATAGCAACACTAATTCGCGATCCAGGAGCTGGGGCCCCGCCCAAGAAGTATCATTCTCATCTCAACCTTGTGGAGCGAACAATCTCTTATTTCCCTCTTGCTTCCTTGATTCCTTCACTTGAAAAGGAAACATATTATTGGTTGTCCATCCCTTGGCCTCTATTTGAGCACTTTTACTTTATTAATGAAATTACCAAATTTCTTCTTTGCAAATATTTTGGAAATAAAAAATGATATATGCTAGATGAAGTCAAATGGGGCTATGAAATCAACCACAATATTAAAATTCAATTTCGTCGTTGTTATACTTACGGTCAAGTTGACAGTACAATAAGTTTATTTCTAGATATGCAATTATTAAGCTTTAATGCTAACAACTCATCATACAGGAAGTTTAATACTTAAAATAATATTTCAAGGCATTAAACAATGTATCAAAAACACAATTTATCCCAGAGGTTGCAATAAAAAAAAATCTTCAACAAAGCATTGGTTGACGCACCCCAGTCGCCTGAAATGACCAATAGCACAATCTATGAAATCGACCTCCCTATTATCGAATCAACAAAGATGAATATTATGGGATCAGAGAATTTTTTTTTGTGTGAGAATTGAATTTGAAAAACTTGTTACTTATTCTACTTTTTTTAAGGCCTTATCATAGTAAGAATTCAAACTTATCCTAACCCATTGTTATCTACAAAATCCAAACACCAATAGTGCATGTAAATCAACTATACATATTTATAGCCAAAAATCAAGTTATAGTTTATATATGCATTTTCTCACACCCTTTTTAATCATACAAGCACAATAGAAAACGAGTATGTAGATAAAATGTTGGACTAGAAATGATAATTTTGCAACAATGGTGCTTGTTTGAGACCAATTCCCGCTTATGAAAATTTCCCTCCACTTTTCTATTTTCCCACTCTCTTTTATCCCCTTCTTTTCCCTCTTCTATACTTAACCGAATTCCCCTTTCTTTTTCCCCTCTACTTTCTATTTATAGTTACTTAGTCGTTTTTCCAAAAATGCCTAACTACGCGAGTTGGCGAAATCACGGGTTAACATTTTCACTCATGCTTTTATATCATGACTCTAAGAAATAGCTTCCCCATTCCATACTTAGCCTCTTTTTCGATCGTGGATTCTTGGGCAGGTGGGCTCTAGATCGCACTTCCATTGTTCTGTGACCTACAAACAACACCCGGACTTCTGTGATATACAAATTGACTGTCATACTCCCACATCATCCCCTCTTTTGTGTTACACATTTTTCACTCAAAAGTTCTGAGACATACAATTTGACCATCGGGGCCTCATGTCTCCTGAGGATCCCTTGTCACCCTATTTTGAAGCTCGTCTAACCACTTTCCATACTTGGCCATTCCTTGGAATCTCTTTCACAGATCGTCGGGTTGGCGGGTTCATAAAATCTCCAATTCCTAATCGTTGTTCCCTCTACCCTCCACCTTTTCACTTCTTTCCAAGTATGCAATAAGTAAGGTTTAATTCTAATAGCTCATCATGAAGCAACCGTAAATATTTTCATTAATAAGCAAAAGGCTCGAGGAGACAACCACACTAACTATCCCTACACAACTTGTCCAGAAACATCCAGAAAAGATCTTGCCAGGTAATGGGATATCTATTAAAAATTTCAATATATTAGTGAAAATGAGTCTGACTAACAGTTTCCCTATTCCATACTTAGCCACTTTTTCGATTGTGGGTTCCCGGATAAGTGGGATCAAGATTTCACTTCCATTGTTCCGTGACCTAGAAATAGCACCCGAAGTTCCGCGATATACAAATTGACCACTGGATTGCCCCATCATGCCCTCTTATGTGTTACGTGTTTTGCACTCAAAACTTTTGAGACATACAATTTGACTTTCGAGCCCTCACCTCTCCTGAGTATCCCTTATAACCTATTTTGAAGCCCGACCGACCGCTTTCCATACTTATCTATTCCTTAATTTCTTTTCCCTATCCCTGCCACCTTATCACTTCTTTCTAAATATGCAATTATTAAGATTTAATGCTAACAACTCATCATCCAAGAACCGTAAAGAATGTCATTAATGAGTGAAAGGATCGAGGAGATCTCCCATTAATACGCATTAAACCAATATTTGTAGAGGGTTATATTATCCCTTTCGAGTGTTCATTTCAAACATCATGGAATTCTTTCATGGGTCGTCGGGTTGGCAAGTTCATGAAATCTCCAATCCTTAATTGCTCTTCATCGTACCCGCCACCTTCGCACTTCTTTCTAAGTATGCAATTACTAATATTTAATGCTAACAGCTGATCATGTAGCAACCATAGAGATTGTCATTAATGAGCGAAAGGCTAAAGGAGATCTCCCATTCACATGCATTGGACCAAGATTTACAGAGGTTTATATGTTGAAATTACTAATACCACTGAGAGGGGGGGGGTGAATCAATTGTTACTGTGCTTAAATAAATGTATGCCTATTGAAATATTATTAATCTTCTCCAAGTGATCATCAAGATTATGCAAGACATGAACAACAAAAATAATAGACATCAATCACACTTATGGTATACACAGAGACATATATTCATGAGGAAACCCATAAAGGGAGAAAACCTATTCTTCTTAGAATGATAGGCAGTATTTTATGTTCTATACATCATCAATCTTTGAGCACCAACTCAAAATGAGGCTACAACCTCTTCTTTAACAAGCTGCAACTTGTTGAGAGCACCAACTCTCTGCTTTCTCTAGCACCCACTAGAAGGAAGCACCAACTCCCTGAGTCTTCCAGCACCAACTGGATGGAAGCACGAAATTCTAGTCACACAGGCACCAACCTATATAACAGAGGAAAATGGTTCTCCCTTGCACCACCCTACCACCCTGGTTTTTCTAGCTGCAACCAGATGGAAGCTACAACTCCCTGTGTTCAAGCACCCACTTGAAACTTTGAGGACAACAATCCTCCCTATCACCACCCTACCACCCTAATTATAAATCTTTACTTGAATAAGACCTTACAACAATACAGACATTTCAATGCTTATCACTTCTTCTTTGTTCTGCAATTTTGTTTTTCTCTACCTACATCAGTGTGTTCCTGCTCGCATCTTCTTGCGCTTAAGTTCTCATACAGTCTGTTGTTTTCACCATTTCTTCTATGTCTAGCTTATGTTCTTCATCTTTGCATTTTCTCCCTCGTTTCATGCTAAAATCTTCATTGCTTACAGTTCGACTACTTTTTACAAAGAAACAACAACCTTCCTCTGTCATGTCATCTTTATTTTATTCATGCTCTCATCATCTGTTACTCTTCGAATCTCCAACGCCCATGTTGGGAATCTCAGAACGCTCAAGCGCCATGATTCCAATGCCCCTGAACAATTATTATGTTAGTGTAACTGAATCATAATTGATCAAGAAACCATGAAGTGAAACAGCAACCCTTCGATCAGATTCGGTTTGATCAACGTCGTTGGATTATACATGTAGAGTCTTTTTTACTTTTCAATGCGTAAACTCCGATATGGAGCCTAGCAGTGCTAGCTCCTTCCTCAATCTTTCACTGATGTGACCTTGGGTGATACTCTCATGTGACCATGTGATTGTGGGCACGGCCAAAGGTGGGTTGAGGTAAATCTGCTTTTCGCCCCACAATTCACTACAGAGCTCCACGTAAGTCTTTGGCGATACCATGGTTTTGATTGCGGCCCGCTCATGAAAAATTAAGACCCAAGCATGTTCTGACCCTGCAATGTGATGGGACCATCGATCTCATGATCTTGACGGTGCTCCTGAACGGACGGTTCAGATTTGTTCTTTCACGATCTGCGTATCAGATCCAACCTCCCTAAATCAACGGCTGTGATTTATTTCGTGATTCGGGGTTCGGGAGTTTCAAATCTCAAACCCTTATTTCTTTCATATGCCAATCTTCCAAAGTCAATGATCTGCAAACACTTATCCTTCTCAATCAACGACTCTACCTCTACTTCGGTAATTTGACCTTTCAGCCAGATCAACGGCTCTGCGTCCCCTTACCCGATCAACGGTCGAGATCTCCTTCAGGTCTCTGAACTTTTGAAATCTCGAATCTCAAAATTACACTCTGGATCAGATGGCCCAGATTCACTTCGGATGATCCAACGCTTGAGATCGTCTTCAGACAATTTGACGACTGATATCTTCTTCGGATGATCCAGCGGTAGAAAATTTATTTCGGCTCTCTGGGCTTCAAGGATTTCAAATCTCAAACTGAATTCTTGAAGTGAGATTTTTCCGGAGCGTAACCTCCTCACATATTTAGACCTGAAACAAATGACGTTCATTGGATCAATATCTTAGATCAATGGTTTGATCTATCTACGATGCATCTTTTCTTTGGATTAAATCCAATGGCTCTCCATCTTTGCTTATCCTATCCTTCCATTTTATTCGATCCAATGATTGACAAAAATCCAGGTGATCGAGATCTTAGATCTCATCCCTTTCTTATCTCGTCCTTCCACTTAAGGTGATCCAACGGTCATCACATTTTCTCCAGATCTGATGGTCCTTATTCATTTAAGATTTTTGGGCTTCAGGTAATTCAACTTTCAAGTTTCCAATTCTTCTGAAGTGAGATTCCCCGAACAGTAACCTCCTCGCAACTTTTGGCGTGAACCAAATGTTTTTCATCGATCATGTTCTAAGATCGATGGCATGATATATCTTCGGTGTTTCTCTTTTAGCTTATCCTATCCTTCCACTTAAAATTAATCCAACAGTCGTGAAGACACTCGAAGCAGATCAATGATCAAGGATGGTTGTGGAACCACAACTTGTGAGTGATTTAAATCGTCACCAAAACACTACAATTTGAAGTTGTGTATTGTTGGTGTTGATTAAGGTTGGTTTTCATTGATGTCAACCCTTGAAGAAAGCCCCGCAGCACAAAGGTTTGGGTAATGGACCCAAGATTGTTTGATGTAAGGATGACTCATTATTGTCTTATCTTGGTTGATAAGAAGTAAATATGGATGAACTCCAAAGTGGTCCCCTTATGGTGAAATCCCTCACGGGAAGACGCTTTGCGGAGTAAGAGAACCCATGCTTAATTATGGAATAATGAGTTGAAGGACAGTGAATTTGTCACGGAAACTATTGTAGACGGATAGTGTTTGTCATGTCATTTTCGGTGGTATATGTAACATCACATAACTCCTCATGATTAGAGAGTTATGACAATATGAAGTTGGAGAACCCCTCATAAGTCTTATAGAATCCCCCAAGGGTCAAAGTGCTTTACAAAAGAAATTATTTTAAATGAAGAATCCCTAAAATTATGAAAGTGTAAAGCTACATTAAGATATAAATAAGAGGAAAATCTCACTCATTATACACACACTTGTACATTTTGTATATCTATTTTCTTATGTAAAGCTTCTTGTAAATACTTGTGGATACATATGAAGTGGCGAAGGGTTGACGGAAAAATTCTTGGATTTACAAAAAACACTATTTTATGAGATGTACGTGGGTTGTCTATGTATAGGGTGCGTACAGTATGTGGGTTGTCTGTGTATAGAGAGCATACGTATGTGGTCTGGTTGTGTACAGGGTGAGTACATGTTGGTAAAGTCATGGAAACTTGAGAAAATGAAGATGCAGAGGTTCTAAATTCTGATATTAAGCTCTCAGGAAGGTCTAAAGTGCTCAGATACATCAGATCCATCCATTGGCTCAAAAGGTATGTCTTGTTTGATCATGACAAGACAATAATGAGTCATCAAACTATGCATAATATATCAAAGAATCTATCTTCATCATGTATTAGTGACAACTCATTGATCCATCTTCATCTATGCATCTTGATCCATCTTCATCGATTGTTTTCCACTTGACATCTATCATTCTCATCAAGGATAATACATATACATTGTTCATCAATCATCAATCAATCAATCTTTTCAATCAATCAATCCATTGACATCAATCAATCACTTGTCATCAATTAATCACTCAATCACTTGACATCAATCCTTTGACATCAAAATAATCAAACCATTGGCATCAATGACAACATGATCCAACTGTTGGTGAGTCAACCACAATCGTCGATCTTTGAGGCTATAATATCTTACAGTCCTGACTAATTGTGGGATTAGAAATAGCACGATATTTAATTCTCCTTTTGATCTCCGTAATCTATCCCTGTCGTTGATCTGGTGATTGCGCATCCGACGGTCATGACTTAATCTGACTTAATCTGATCATTTGTTAGATAAACCATAATCTTCGATATTTGGGTTTATGAGATCTGACGATCTAGACCAATTGCGGGATTAGAACTAGCGAGTTGTTTAATTCTTCTTTCACTCTCCGCAATTCATCCTTGTCATTGATCTGGCTTGCAGATCCGATGATCGTGATCCTCTAACGGTCCTCAAGCCCACGGTCACTCATATGACCAACTTCTGAAATATTAGACAATCAACATGGTCAATTTCTTGATCGGATGGCTGCTGAGGCTTCTCACCCTAAGCTTACACTTTTCCTTCTAAGATTTGATATTTGCATATTGTTCGCTTCTCCTCCTGATCTTATGCTTTTCCTGTATGCCATCGTCATTGTTTTTGTTTCCATCAATGAAAAGCACACTCTTCCTATAAAAACATGCCAACATTATATTATCCCTTCCAACTGTTCATTTCAAACATCGTCTGGAGCAAACAGACATTCTCATAAACTTATGGCAGCAGCTCAACAAAAGTTATGTGGAGATACAGTGAACATCTTCGGGCGTTAGGACCGGAACTTTCAGTTTTCCAGGGCATACTCTTACTACTCATCCCCTTCTGCCTAGAATGAAGTAATTTGGACCTATGGAATTGCTCATGCAGGTTGTGTCCCTGAAGTTTTTGACTGTAAGGAGGTGGTCTCTTGGTGCGCTGAGAGATATATTTCAAGCCAAAGAATTATTCCACTGCAGGACCACTCTCATTTTTCTTTGTCACCTCATGTCTTTCGCAAGATGTTGAGATTGTCGGAGCCAACATTGACCTTCAGAGGAGAAGACTGCAAGCAGTTCCTAAAAAATAATGATAACAAATTGGACCTCTTACCCGAGTTCCTGGAAGACCCGACGACAGTTCCTGAAGATATCACAAGGTTGCAGGTTAGTTCATTTAGAAATCCATTGCGGGAAATTGCCTGGTTGTTTACAAGAATAATAGAACAAGAATCCATAGCCAACATTTCCCGCATGATTCTTTATATTTTGTATTTCACAGTCAAGGAAAAAGACATTTTTTATTGGGGGAAGCTAATTTCCATTGAAATATGTTCCCAATTGTCACGATTCAAAGAGGAGAAGAAATTTAATATGTCATCCTACTTGGTTTTCACGATAGCGCATTGTTGTCTGTTTCCAAAACTGCCTGTGTCCAAGAAGGTAAACTGTGAACTCGACCCAGTAACCTTCTAGTACCAGGCCTTATGGAGTCAGAAGGCCTCCCATTGTTTTTATGAGTTTTTTAATGACTTTGTCTCAGTTTTCTAAAATTTATTGTTAGGAAAGGATGCTCCCCAGATGTCTGACTAGGAAACCAAATTTTTGTACAAGAAGGGGACACTTGAAAAAATGGAGAATTATAGTGTAATAATGATTTTTGTCTCCAAGGAAAATATTGTTTTCCTTCCATGTCACATTAAGGACATAATGTTTGTTACATAAATAGTAAGGCAATACAACTACTGGTTGCATTTTTTCCATGAGAAGAGAAAAAAAAAGTTCATTCCTCTGCCTTGGAAAGTCGGGGACTTCGTGTTCAGTAACGTCAATAAGATTGACGAATTCGCAAGCCATTTAAACAACTTGAACCTAAGATATGTTGGAAGGCTAATAGGGTTCAACCCTAATGGGATTTTTCTAGAACATTTACTAGCAGTTGGCTTCAGCAATTCTCTTATCCATACAATCCTGAACGAAGATAGAGACAATGATGACAACACTCTTGCTCCTGACATTGGTGACCTAGAGACATTGCAAAGCACCACTGAATTGTACAAACAATAGGGAAAATGCCCCAGTGAGAAGAGTGTCCAATCCCCGGCTACCACTCTCAAGAGTACGACATCCCGGAGCATCGCTCCAATGGCC
Organism: Picea mariana; assembly: GCA_032191745.1. Taxonomy (NCBI): domain Eukaryota; kingdom Viridiplantae; phylum Streptophyta; class Pinopsida; order Pinales; family Pinaceae; genus Picea; species Picea mariana. The sequence goes on along the minus strand of JASDQU010012097.1, from coordinate 246,306 downwards.
CACCCCAACAAGAAACAAAACCACAATTCTTCAAATGGAGGAGGATATAAGAACCCTCCTCGGGGTAAAATTGATAGTTCTCACAAGATTCACGTGAGGAAGAAGAGAAAAAATGTTGTAGGACAAGTGGAAGAGCCCAAAACTAAAAATGAAGACATGGAACTTGAGACTAATCTGGATAACATATTCCACAATATTGATCAGCCCAGGGATGCGATCCACCATAATCCCCTAATGGAAATATCTGAGACCGATATTTTTGAAGAAAATGAATCCTTTGTATCCTGGAGCATTTTTTTTACAGCAAATCTAAAAATTCAATTATTGAAAAGATAGATGTAAGAAATAAGAAAGGGAAATCTCATTCATAGATTAACCTTAGGAATATGCAGCCATCCCAAATCTCCCAACTTCACCGAGCAACCGAAGATGCTCTTGATGATTCCATTGGAGGCATTGAGGCAAATAATGCCAGACTAAAGGACCGAATCAAGGAATTGGAGGAAGCTTTGATTCCTATCCCATTGTTTTCCATTCCTTTAGCAATAACCTTGCCTGCCACCCCTACAGCCAATCTAAAAGGATCCTCCAGCCTCCTCACATCGTGTAGAGGCTTTGTGGAGAAGAATATTAAGAAAATAATGGAGGTAATTACTCAAGCCTAGGAAACATCAAAAAGTATAGCTTCCTTTGGAACGAGGGCACATGCTTTGTAGGAACATTTGCAGGCGAATTTAAAAAATGAAGAAGGTTTTTATCTATAGACGGTCCTCCCTTTTAGCATCCATGTCACCAACATGACATATATGAGAAGAAAACAAGAAGATCTCCTCTCCCAAACCTGGATCAAATAATTAAATGCATGTTGGAAACAGAAAGTTAAGAACCTACATCTCGTTGTCCAATCATGTGAACAATCCATATCAAAGAAAGAAGAATTATTCATAAAGCTTACTGAAATAGACTTAGCCGGAAGTACCAACGAGGTCCAAGACCCCAACTTAATCCTCAACTCTTTGTCCTTAACCAATAAAGCCTTCAATGAACAAGTTGATATTTTTAATGGGTTGTATTTAGAAAAGTTTTACGACATCCTTGAATATGGTAAAGATGACGTGGACAACTGGCTAGTGGACTATTCTTTACAAAATGAAGAAATTGAACAGGCTCTGCGTAATCTTTCTATTGATCTAAGGGAATTAGAAATAAATATTTTCAACATAAAAATCTGGCATGAGATCAACGTGGGGCCCATGAGAAGTTACATTGAAGAATGGCTCCAAAGGGAAATCAACAAGCTCATCAACGAAGGGAAGCAAGCGGTTGGCATGATTCTAGTAGTTGTCGACGAGAGAAATAAAAAGGCATGAGCAAGCAAATAGCAAAGGGGGAGATAGATACCATCATAGTAAGTCTATACTGATCACATCCTTCTTTCTTTATCAATTCAGTTATTCCACCTCTTTAATAGAAATGTCTAATCAAAGACTGATAACTTCCAATTTATTCTTTTCAAGTCTTGCTCTCTATCATCGCCCACTTCTTATTTCTACAGTCCTATTTCTTGTACTTATTTATTTTATGGTCCGCGGGAGTCCCAATCCCATTCTATATGACAAACACGTGTAAATTTAGAGGAATATGTAACAGACATTATTATTTTTTGATCAATTTCAAAAAAAACTACTTTGGGAACAATCTTGACGGTGCCTTGTAACCCTATTTTCAAAATGCAAAATTAGTTCTCTTTATGCATGTCGTTCATCTTCTTTTATTTTTATGCGCTCATAAATTTTTTATATTCAACTATGTTGGATTTCAGGAAATTGTGTTTATTTAATTCGAATTTTTAATGTGTGTGATTCCTAGTCCTATTTTCCAGGAACCTTTATTTCAAAAAACAAAAATATTTTCTATCGTTTTGTATTGATTTAAGTCATTACGACATAAATTCTCTAGGTCCCACATTTGAACTATACACGCCCCAAGAAAAAATTAAAGAGGAGTACCACATCTATAAAAACGTAGTAGGATTGATATCCTCGTTAGGTTGTCATTTCGGTCCTAACAAATTAAAGGGTCAACAGACTTGTAAATACTTCTGCAAGAATATCTCTAGAAATAGAAACCTTCGAAATTTTTTATCATTGCCAAAAAAACAATCAACTAAATAGACATGTTGAAAATATGCCAGTTGGTACTATACTGAGATGCCCAGTTGGTACTATAAAAGGATGCCCTCTTCCTGGAGAGAAATTGCAGATCAACCTTTACAAATATATAGAAAAACTAGCAAACACAGAGGTCACACAAGAAGATCAAAGAATCTTCGACACTAGACACATTTTCAAAAAAATATATATTTGTTTCTTTGCCACCTCGTATAGCTTTATTTATCCTAACACATATAGAGACACACAAGCCAGATGATCTATTTAATACAATGAAATTGATGTTGCTTACTTTGTCCATGGGAAAATTTAAAGAAGTGACTATTAAAATTGTACTTAAATCTAAATATTGGGATGAAAGTCAATGGGAAATATACATAGATCATTATGAATGAATTTCATAAATACATTATTGAGATAAAACATACAAGGTAGGAACGGAAATTTCGAACATGGAAAGTCAGAGTCCAACAATATATCAAGTTACACATGATGGGGATATCTGTGATCTTTAGTAGCTATCTGTTGTACTTCTGGTAATAGGAAAAATTACAGAATCTTATTAAGAAAATAAAAGCGAGATGGATTATGCAAAACACAGTATAATTACAATGAGAATACTTTCAAAAACTAAATGGTT